>LKNJ01001437.1:161554-270975 GCA_002120245.1 Maccullochella peelii
TTCCACTATCCACCCCGGCACCAGTTTCCACAGCCCCGGTTAAGCGGCCAACTTCTTGTACCCCAGTGACCGGACCGCCGCTCTGTAGGTGTCATCCCGGGACCCTCTCTGAAAGGAATTGAGGGTCAGGAGGTCCTCAGTCAGGTCCACCAGTTCCGGGGACCAACTGTCTGCTGGGTCATTGGATGGTTGGTTCATTCTGTCACGGTATGGGGGGCAGGTGAAGGACCCAGGTGCAGACAGCGAGTGGAGGTGGAACAAAAGGGATTTTATTGGAGACAGACAGGTAGGGAGGCAGGTAAGCAGGCAGGACAGGCAGGTAGGTGGGCAGGCGGGTAGGCAGGCAGGGCAGGCAGGCAGGTAGGTAGACTGGCGGGCGGGCGGGCAGGCGGACTGGTAGGCAGGCTGGAAGAACAAGGAGCTATGACACGCAACATGGAACAGAGAACAATGAACCAACGAGAACCAACTGAAAAGGACAGGTACAAATAGGGAAGGGACTAACGAGGGAATTAGAGACAGGTGAGAACAAACACAGGTGAAAACACTGAGGGCTGAGACAGGAGACGGGAACACAAGACAGAACTTCAAAATAAAAGCACCCAGGGGCCGAACCGTGACATTTATAATGCTTGGCCATGGGGTAGTCTTCATTTCCTGTACGAATGGCATATTTGTGTTCAGCGATTCTCTCTTTCAGTTATAGTTTTGTTCTCTCCACATAAAAATAGCATAGTTCGAAGCAAGTTAAGCAGGTGAAGAACTTTGTTTACCGTGGAGCATTGTAGCACTCTGCTGTTTACCAAGCAACTGTGAAGATGGAAGAGAGACTGTTCGATCGCCCCCGTGACTGTACATCAGCTGTTCAACCCTGCCACAAGGGAGTACAAAGATGTTAATTGTTGTGCAGTCACTTGGTCTTGTATTGCTGTTCAAGTTGGGATTGCTGGTTAGTATTTTTTTTCCAGCAGGATGGCCATGTTGTGACACTCCCACACTGCTGCAGAACCCTGTGCTAATTGCCACAGCGGCTGAATTGGTCTGAATTACTCACTACTATAAGTGCATGAACGCGACCAGGAGTGTGTTGGGCTCTGAGTGCTGCCAAAAGGTTGGCGACCTACGCTCAATAGTGTGCCTAAACACATCCTGTGGAGACACGGACTGAAGCTGCTGCTGCTTTGCTAACATGCTGCTATGCAGGCATTGTAGACACGGTATTAAAAGCAGTTTACAGAAGGACATTTTTGTTCTCCAGGACCATCGTAACAGAGCCCTTTTCTTGTGCTTCGTAAGCAGTTTACAGGCTTCAGCTTTTATGCCTTAATAAGGAGTTTACAGATGAGGTTTTATACTTCAGAAGCAGTTTATAGACCTTAGTTTTTATATCACAGAAGCAGCTTACAGACCTTAGATTTTACACCTCAGATGGATTTAGTTTTTGATCCTCACAATTGCTTGTAGTCTTTACTTTTCCTACCACAGAGCCAAATTACAGACCTGTTTTTCAACCTGTTTTTTCAAGTTTACAGATCTCAGTTTTTGTACTTCTTAAGCAGCTTTACAGACCTCAGTTCTTACACCATAGAGGTCACTTTAGAGATCTTAGATTTTACAACTCAGAAACAGCTTACAGACATTATATTTTATACAATAGGGCACACACAAATGTCAGTTGTTACTAAAGTAGTCATTTATTCCGTTTCATGGATACTTATGAACTAATCATTACCTACTGATTCATTAATATAGTCTCCCAGTGTGTTCTCTAGTAACTCATCATTATCTACTATATAGTCCTCAATTCAGAGTTATTCAGGAACTACTCATTAATGATTCATTAATTATCAGGTCGTTCCTGATTCGTTCCTCTCTTGTTCCTTAGAAACTACTCACATTTTTGTGTACCGTATTGTTAAGTATTACCTTTATACTCCAGACCAACCTTCCTGACCACAGTTTTTGTACATAACAACCATCTTGCAGACCTCAAGGTTTATATCTCAGAAGCTATTTACACACCTCTGCTTTTGTTCCTTTAGAACCACATATTAGAATTATGTATATGTGTTTATGTTTTTATACGTTAGAAACAGCTTAGAGACCCAGTTTCTTATGTCAGACGCAGTATAGAGGCCTCCGTTTTTGCAAATCAGAAGGAGCTCAGAGGCTGCAGGTTTTATACTGTTTTTTTATACTAAGTGTTAGGAAAAAAAACTCAACTTTTATACCTAAAACACAGATGAATGATCTGCTTTTATTCTTCAGAAGCAGTTCACAGACTCTGGCTTTATACCTCAGACCCTCAACCACCATGCAGACTTGAGGTCGTTTTTATGTCTGAGCATTTTTTTAAGAGGACTTCAGTTTTTTACACTTATGAAGCAGAGAAACTTGTTTATTGACCTCACTGTACCTCAGAAGCAGCTTGCACTTCTCAGTTTTTGTAGCTTACAGACCTCTGAAGCATCTCAGAGTTTTTATACTGTAGAAGCATTTCAGGGATCTCAGCTTTATCATTCAACAGCATCTTTTTTTCATCAATAGCAGTTGACCTCCGTTTCTAAGTCTTTCAACCGGCCTCCAGACTTTAGTTCTCATAATTGAGATCAAGCTAACAGGCTGCAGGTTCCCTTCTTTACTACCATCTGGTAGACCTCAATTTTCATAGTGCAGAAAAAGCAAAGCCCAGCATCCTAGTCCGTACTGGACAATTCCACCCCCTCCAATGCCAAGATTCAGTGCCAATGTGTCCTATCTGTAGCAAGGGTGGTGGATGGGTATGTAGCGAAACTGTTCTCCCAAGAAACACAACAGCATCAATTTGTTTCAGCAAAACCCTCCCAGGGCTCCAAACTAACTAAAGTAGCACTGGTGCTCCCCACTGGAAATTTTAGGAGCACCAGCACATAATTTAAGCACCACTTAAATCGACATGCAACGCAACACATTCATATTTTTTCCAACTTAACGGTATTACTGGTTAATGCTTATGTAACAAACAGCCTAGACAATTTACAGAAATACTAATGTGCTGTTTTATTTTAAAGGAAATTCATAATTTGTTTTTTCATCCGATTGCCGATTAAATAAATGTATTTAAAAATGTACTACTTTTGCTCTGATGCAGCCGCCTCTGTCTGTAGTCACCACTCTCTAGTCTCGCTCACAGCATCTGATTGCACATCACAAGTAATAGCCTATCGACACTGAAGGCTACTGTGCCACAGACAGGCAAAGAGACTGGAGCTGCTCCGGTGAGCGAGCAGAGCTGTGTGTAGAAGGGAAGGCAGCAGATATCGCCGAAGTTGCAATAAACATCAGTCTTATGATCTATTTCTCTGATGACAAGCATGTCCAGTTTCCCAGTTACACCACCGAAAGTGCCTACAGGATTTAATGGAGGCGAAAGCGATGGCTTTTAAATCAGGCCCTGAATAATGCACTTTGTTGCAGTGATATACAGTTAACTGTATCACCTGCTGATTCCTCATCTGAATTGTCCTCATCAGAAATGTGGGACTGTAGTGGCACAGGAGGTCTGAATGATTTGTTCTTTCGAAAAATGAATCGATAGTTTGTTTCATTGTCACCAAAGGGCCAAGCGAGAGCACACAGACACAGGTAGATCTCTCGCTCTCTCTCTCTCTCTCTCTTTCTGTACAATATAGGCAGCCTGAACTAGAACATGTTGTTATGAGACTTTTTTTATAGGTATTTATCCATTTGAAGCTGTTTACAGACCTCTGTTTGTATATCTCAGAACAAAGCTAACAGAATGCACCTCACAATCATCTTGCAGACCTCAGGTTTTTTTTTTCACATGAGAAGCAGCTTACAGACCTCAGATTTCATACCCCAGCAGCTTGCAGAGCAAGGCTCACTGTGCCTCAGTTTTGGTAAATTGCTGGCAGATTCATGCATTGCTCTGGAGAGAGTCCAATCTTACTGCATTTCATAACCATTTGTTACTAAGCTTGGTTTACCTAGCTCCACTGCAGTTTATGTAATGGTGTGTTGTTCAGCTTGATAGTCATGTTGGGCAGGTAGCCAGGAGGATGACTGATCAAAGTCTCGCCACGGCTGCAACCTGAGCCATCTGAGCCGTTTTATCATATTAATATCCTGCTGCACAGTGACCGAACATTTGATTCGCACATGCTGATATTCAACAAGTTGTTTTACATCTACATTGTGCCAGCGCATCACACACAAGGGCTATTTCTGTTGTGCGGGCCCCATTATGGAACATGACTTAATTCTCCTTGACACAAAGCCAATTCAGGGAGTGATTGTTTCACAGGTTCATCCTCCCTCCCACGCAGCGTGAGGGCGACAGCGTAGTGGTGGTGGTGGGGTATTAGGTGTTGAAAGACCACAGCTGAGGGGGAACTAGCTGTCAGCCTGTGTAGAGGGAAGGAGCGGACACAGTATAGCCCATCCCTTCTGCTCCCTGAGAGACCTATTACAGAGGAAGGCCAGAGCAAGAGCTGGTAATTAATTTGGAGAGAGCTGATATTGGTTTTGATTCACCAGGGACTGACAATACTTGCTGTCTGGTGCATGGCCCTGTGTGTGCATGTGTATAAAAACAGGAAAAGGGTTGGAGAGGAAAATGAGGGAGGAATCTGAAGGAAGGGGAATGACAGAAGCGCCTTAGCTCTAGCTTGCAGCTAACGTCAAAGCACCTCTACAAAGATAGCCCATGGCGATGCATATTTATCCCTCCTCTCTTGTCCCCAGCCTGCCTGCTCCTCTGCAACTCATATACTCATCTCTCGCTTCACTCTCTTTCACGCCTATCCATCTCTGCAGCCATCTCCCTCGCTCTCCTCTCTCTCGCTCCTCTCTCCCTCTGTCATGAGTGTGTCATTCAAGGCAGCTGTTTTTTTTCTTTTTTAATAATGACACTCTTCTCTGCGTGGCAAATTTTTAATGTCGCAGAATGGAAATAGGCTTGTTTTCCATCAGTTCATCCATTTAGACAGCTTGCGGACTGCATTGCAGCGGCACAATTACAGTGCGAAGCAATCACAGAGACTGAAGGGAGCACAGAATTTGTGCTCTTACTCATGCAAATCCACTGTTAGGTCACAACTGGGGACAAATTCAAGATTGTTTTGTAATGACTGAAGAAGAATGAGGAAATAAATTGGAAAGGACAAGATGACAAATGGATTTATAATATTAGCTGGTGTTACTCAAGGCCTTTTATGGTGTTCCGGACATAGGTACTTCAGCCAGTCTTTAATGATTTTCTGATCATGCTTTAACTTTTTAGCAGTTTCTTTAACCTCACGCCTGAGGTTGTGAAAAGCCTTTCCTAGCGTTCAGTAGATATTAGATGTCATTATTAGTAGAAAGGAAATTATTAGCCTAATCATCCTACAAATCAATATCCTGGGTCTCATCCACATCATCTTTGTCATTCTATTACCACTGCAGTCAAGTCAGTTATGTAACACTACACTAACACTACTGGATCAGTCTACAGTTAGAGAAGCAGTGGAAAAGATTAGTCTGTCAAATCCCAAATCACCAGCAGTGAATATTAAATGGTTGTGTATTGGATATTTATTTTACATTAGAAGGTTAAGAGAACAGAGATGGATTTCATCATACAATGACTTAGATTTGTAATGAGTTATCACTGAGGGGAAAAAAAATCTCCAAGAAAGTGATTCTTGCCTTGGTAGGACAGAAGCTCCTTCATTCATTACATGAATATGTTTGCAATTTTACACGTCTGTTTGCTGTTCGAATATGTGCTGGAGTTACTTTTCCATAAAAGTCACAATGGCGATGTTATCTGGTCACACCTAGTAACACTTTCAACATGGCCTGTTGGTCTGAATTGAACGTTGTCACATTTACCCCCCTAATGCCCACTGCATGCAGCTACGTCGCATTCCACAGATGATCCGCTGCCAATCTAGCCAGTCTGCTGTCTCTTTTCCCAGCTCCGCTGTCATTACTCTCTGGGTCTATCTTTGCAGGAGAAGCTCGTGTCTCTGAAGCGGGAAATTCCTTCTGAATTAATGCCTAATGTATTGACAGTGGATATGAAATTATTATTTAATCATGCATTTCATGTGTTTGTCTAAATATGTGTACAACAAAACTATATTTTGTGGGGAAAGAGAAGGTAAATGAGAAAGAGGGAGATGATTACCTGGTGCTTATATGCTCTAGTCAGGAAGTACATATACAAGACAGCTTACACAGTACAGTCATTTAATGGAGTAAAGAACAAACATAGGCCCCATGTACACTTGTCATTTCAAGTGTCTCGTATCCAGATAAAATCCAGATGAGATTTAAGACACTTTCATTTACACTTAGCCACATTTATGCGTCTCTGTTGGCCAGATCACAAGTCTGGTTACAATCTGTCTTTGTTTTCCCGAGCTACAGGCACATAATGGTCGGCCCTCCTCCAGTCCAGAAGGAGGTGGTAGTGCACCTGAAGCTGTTTGGTAACAAAAATAGCAAACTTTTGGCTTGATTCTTGAAAGTAGGTTTATTGGTACACTACACACTGTAGTCTGTTTACATTTTTCCGTCACTCAGCGCTATGTCACACGATTCGTTGCTCTATAGGTCTATCCAATTGTGTTCAGAGACATGTGGGTCTGCGCCTGTTGATAACGCCCCTTGGAAATGGAAAATGAATTAATTTGTGAATTGGTCTGGCGATGTCAGGCTAGCTCCAACTCATGTAGATCATTCAGTGGTTGAACTGATCAGAGATCAGATTAACGCTACAGCAGCTTAGAGCACCTTGTATTTGATCGTATATGTAGAAATCACTGCATCTGTTCCTTGTGAGAGACAGAACAACAGCTGATTTTAGTGTAACTTCAGCTGCCATTATCACAGGGTACAGACGAGACAGACCCTGTGGAGGATATTTTCACAGACTACTTATGCGTCTCAGAGAGACGGATGCATGTACAACTTTTCAGCATCTGGCATGAATGATTTGGATTTTGGATTTCAATCCATCTTGAACGCTACTTGGATGCATTTACACTTTTTTGAGATTGGATAGCTATCCAATGCACCCAAGACTCATGTAGTGACTAACTGTAAATGGGGTAATAAATTCAGCATATGTGTAGTGCAAATGCATTTTCAGTATTCCTGGGGAAAAGAAAAACATGATAGCAAAACAGCTCAAAAGGAACTGTTACATAACTGTGGCACTGCAGCCACATCCAGTGAACATCTGGGGTAACAGAGAGGCCACAGCACACACAAGGTGGAAAATGCATACAAATCTTACATACACTTGTTCCACCTTATTAAGAGCACTATACGGAATATGTCACATAATTAACATTTCTCATGCACAAAGAAACTATAATCAGTTTAATACACCATGAAATACTGTGAATAAAACTATTTTTACCTCAAATCAGCCTATAACATGCGTTTTGATTAATGCAATTTGATTTGTTTTGGGGGGGATTTTTCCCCCTCATGTTGAGGTGGAAAAGAGGCAAAAAACTAAATAAAAATCATCGGAACATCAGTCTCCCTCCCTAAATTTGCAACTTTCATCAATGCCAACTGTTTACAGTACAGTATGCTGCCTATGCCATGACAGCATAGGCAGTAGAGTTCTATTACAATGGTCATCAATTAGGGCTTCAACACTAAAGTTTTCATCATGGATGCAGCATGTGAGACAACAGAAAATTGTCTTCGTCCTTGATATTATAACTCACCACTGTTCTCCAGCGGTGCTGCCACTTCCTCTGTGTACGAGATGCCAAATATCACACAAGCATTGCAGCACAATCTGTAATGGTCCTGTCATGTTTGAATAGAGCCGTTACGGAGCGTTTACATAATGGTGACCTGTGTTTGAAAGCACGAGAACCATTCCTTTAACAGATGAAGCCAGCCAGAAATATTTTACAGATTTCATGTCTGTAAAAAGACTAGAGTTAATGATCATCCATCCATTCTTTAATTAATTAATTAATTCAATCTCTCCCTTTCTGGGTGACATGGAACTGGACTTGTATCCCATCATGCATTGGGAAAGAAGGCAGAGAGACACCCAGGATAGGTCACCAACTCATCACATGGCTAACCTCTGTTGCTTTAATGTTTTTAAATGAAAAACAGACTTTCCTGTCTGATTTGATTGACCTGATTTCAGTTCATTTGATGTGGACTGTTCCAGTGGGACATTTCCTCAAACTGTACTTTTCACAATTTAAATTCAGTCACAAAACTCTCCTCTATCTCTGTCTCCTTCACCCACCATCTCATTCTTTTCTTTTATAAATTGTGCATCTAAGAGCTGCCCATGGTAGTGGTGAAACTAGGTCCTGGGCTTCAAATAGCAGCCCATTGTATCCCAGGGGCCTGCAGCCGAGGAAAGGCCAAAAGAAACAGAGAGACACACACACAGAGCGGGACAGAGTGAGAGATAGAGGGCAAATTGTTTGATGAAAATTAATATTTGTCATTTGGTGCAGCACACAATACCCTGTGGACACATACAATACAACGGGCATTGTTTGAATCCATTTTCTTTTGAAGATATCGGAGCATACCTGTGTTTCCAGCACAGTTGGGAGAATTTGCTTACTGAGGGGTGTGTGTGTGTGTGTGTGTGTGTGCGCACAGTGCACATTTTCTTTGATGTGCCCTGGGACTGCTGGCTGTTTCCCCACTTTGTTTCAATCCTTTACCAGGACCTTATTGTTCGCCATGCTGTGTGATGTAACGCATCGTAGCTTTTGTGAGCGTGTGTGTGTGAGTGATTTAATGACCTTGACGAGGCAAACGCAGAAGAAACTACAGCATTTCCTTGTCACCGTCCTTTCATTTTCGCCGCCACAGAACTAATCGTCACTTCGTTCTTTCTCATTTTGCCACAAAACCAAAGCAATCTTCTTTTGTCGCAAAATCTCTGCTACAAAGGAGCTGTGAAGGTTGTAAGCACTGTTGATGTCGGCATGTGGCTTGAGGGTCACTCTGATAAACACTCAACCAAGAAAATGACGTATGAATCCAACCAGAGTACAATGTAACACAATAACAAAATATTTTACGGTAAATCATGAGCTTTTATGAAAAGAAAAAGTTCATAATACCGTGTGATAAATTCTTATAGGCAAACTGATAATACTGTGAAAGAGATGTTCTTGTCTTTTCTATTTTTTATTTCAATAAACCTGACAGAAAATATTCAATTCTCAGTCACGCAACATGACAATCTGAGCCCACTGATTAGAAAATAGAGCAAAACACAACTGTACACTCACCCAAAACATAACTTAATTTAAGAATATGCAAGATAATCAACATAATAATTATGCATAATATCAACTTAAATATTGTAGGTATTCAAACTACAGACAAGACAGGGCTCCATGAGCAGGAGCCACTTTATCTCTTTATGTATTTTTTATTGTGCTTGCCAAGTGGGTACCAAGCAAATTTGCAATCAATTAATCAAATCACTACATACTGATTGCCATAGAGAGGGTGCGCCTGAGAACAATGACCCTTAGGTGCCCAAGGGCATTTTCCCACTTTGCCTGGTTGGTAATCCAGCCCTCACCAGATTCTAGTGCTGAAGCAATTACTTCACAAGTTGATTGACAGAAGTTTCATCCCCAACTATTTTGACTATTGATTATATTGTTTTTTTCCTGCATTTTCTGTTTTAGATCATTGCAATGTGAATGTTTCTGTCTTTTGGACTGTTGGTCGGCCAAAGCAAGCAATTTGAAGACATTACCTTGGGATCTGGGGAAGTGTTCATTTTTCACTATTTTGTACATTTTAAAGACAAAATGGGTTGATAGATTAACTAAAAAAATTATGTAATAATATGTCGCATTAATCAATAATGAAAATAATTGTTACTGCCCTCGTCACAGCTAACATTGCTAACCGAAATTAGTCATATTTTTATAAATCAACACTGATTTATATTTATTTTCCTCAATGCTTCAGTGCAGATCATGTGGACTCTTCTGGATGGTTTTGGCTGGGCAGGAAAGATCGCTGCACACCAGTTGCAACTTGTGCCTTTAAATACCTTATTTCTATACAGTATTGGTATCATTTTCAAATGCCTCCCTATTATACTGCTTACTGTACTTCAAAGATGTTTCTCAGTTTCAAGAAGATTGATAAACACTGCATCTGCAAAATGCACGTTAGATGAGTTCACCAGGGGGAAAAATGGATCGGAAAATGTTCAAAATGTACCTGTAAAGGTATACATTACATTTCACCATTTACTACTACTAGATTAACACTACTACTCTACTGGATTCCCTCAATAGACCTGTCTCACAGTGGACATTTTAACTTGACATAGCAGGAAAAGCACAGGTATTGCTAGTAACATTAATGATGGCAAAGTCAGCATGCACAATACCAGAGCTCGGAAGCTTGAGCACCTAAACTGAGTGCAGCCATCGTTAATGTTATTAATTACACCTGCGAGAGAGGCCTTTTAAAATGTTTTACAGCAGCTGTCTTGTTCTGCAGGACCAATAAGACAAATCACATTAGGTACCTGAAAATAAAATAACAGATAACAAAACAGCAAGGCAGCTGCCAATATAGAAGGAGGAAACTCAGTGCACAAAAAGAGAGACTAACATGAGATGTGTGTGTGTTGGCTCTGATCAGATGTTCTAATACTGTACCTGTTTCCCATCTCTCCTCTGCTCTGTGATGCATTTGTGCAACTCAACATCCCATAATGCCAGCCTGCCTCAGTGTCTCCGTAGAGTGGCATGGCAGCCTTTAAACAGGGGTTACCGTGGAGACCGCAGCGGTGCTGGCAGCAGCAGCAGCAGCAGCCACTCGCTCGTTCCGGTTGACATTCAGACAAGCCCCTCTAGCGCGCGCACACACACACACACACACACACACACACACACACACACACACACTGGATAACTGACACACATGAGTACACAATCACACACTAGCTCCCACATGTGCTGTATATGCACGCTTCCTCCAATATGCACAGCCTGAGACACATGCACATACAGCTGGGTGAATGACACTGGTTGTTGAGGTCTTGCATTATTAATGATGTGGCTGCAGCTTTTTAACACAGCAGACTCCGCAGGAGGCGGACACTGGTGCCCAACAGACCGATATCAGCACATTCATGCATTTCTTCCAGTAAGAATACCCTGTTTTTACATAACAAAAATCTCATTTCCATAGCAATATTCATTGTGTCACATGTCATCTAGTTGTCACTTCAATGTTAGATCCATTTTGTCATTTAGAGAGATGACAAGTGTGGGCTGTTTATAACGAAGCGTTGGAGGAAGAGTGTGACAGCACTGTCAACAGCACCGTTATGTGGACGCATATCCAATTTGATACAAATAATTTTTTTTACTGCTGCTCGGTGTCATGTTCAATGCGTCTTATTGTTGGTCAGAAAATTGGATCATGGAATAATGATATTCTATATAGCAGCACTGAGGAAATACAACAAAATGTTTCACAAGCATGAATTGGCTACGGAGAAAAGATGAGGAGAGATACAGATTAGCATTAGCAAGGAGATGAAAACCATTGGTAAATAAAGGCAACAACTGCTGTAACACTCTTTAGCCTTCATTTACAGAATAATACAGCTCCCGTCTGCAGCGGTTTGGCACCAAGAGATCATTGGATTAGTCTGGATTCAGTGCCAAATTATTATGGAGGTGTTTTTTTCAATTCTATTCATGCTTTAAAGTAGTAGGCTAGACTTGCACTGAAATATACCTTGTTAGATTGATCACCCTATTTAGCAAAATTCATTTCAGGTATCGATATCGTTCAGTTCAGACTTTTTTCCACGCAGAAAATTATGAAAAAGAAATTAAATTAAATTAAAAATAGGTGCAGTCTAAAGATGTGTTGAGACTGAGCGCAGAGCTAATTTTACAAGTGCCGCAACTGCATGCACTGTCAATTGAAAGAAGCAAAGACACGCAAAATGTGTTGTCGCTCAGTGGTTCGCAACTGGTCTAACCTCAGTGTCCAAACTGTCCTTTAGACATTGAGACAGTTTCCATCAGTTTATTTCCATTCCCCCTGTCAGTGAATTCAAACCCGTCTTGCTGTGAGGAAACAGTGCTACGTACAGTGCTGCCGCCTTGATTTTATTGAACTGAAACTGACTGAAAACTAAAAAAAACCCTAAAAAAACTGAATATATTGTGTCATACCCTTGTGTTCAGACTGTGGAGCAGCAAGCTTCTCAGTTACGAGCAGCAGGAACACTGCTACAGACATGCAAGGCGAGGGTCACATGACCAACAGAGCTGGAATCAATAGGCTACTTGTACTCCACAGGAAGGGGCAAGTGGTACCTAAAGCTAGAGTGCGGGACTTTTACATATAAATGAATGTCCGTTACATTCAAGCCTTTGCCAAACGAGTTCACACAATGCTGATTAAGCCTATCACCGCCAGGAAAATCTCTCTGTATTTCACAGTAGGCTATAACGGAGTTTTTAAATCTGGTGTCTGCGAGATTCCAGTAGTGATGCAGTTTTAAGTCAACCACCAATGACTGGTTTGCCAGAGATGAAGGGGCAGCAATCGTAGCGATGGAGTAGGCTACAGCAACTAGAAGTATGGCAGAGCCTATGGCGGAAAACCCTAAGAAGCATCCAAGAAAGGTTTCTGATGCTCCAGATAAAAAAGAAACGTGGTGTTCAGAGGAAGGATTTTTTTTTTTCAGAGGAGGGATTATAGATTATAGTCAAGCTTACCTGTAGGCATACGTCATAAGCATGTGTCAACCTTTTTTGTGTAATTATTCTCACTGCCAGAAGCGAGAGACAAAAGTTACGCACTGCAGGTTTCAAATTAATTGCGCTGAAATTACCTGAATTTCGAAGTAAAGTTTTTCTTTTTTTTTTGGACAAAGCTCATGAATGGACATGGATGCTCATGGTCCACTTTTGGACCCCAACGCACAAGTTGGGAGCCTCTGGTGAGGGCAGTGTGAAATTAGACGAAGGCTGTTCCGTGCAAGTTCAAGTACAACTTTAACCATGTGACCTCTGGTCAATTGGTCCAATCGTAAACTTGGAAATGTGTGGGTTTACCGCCAGGAAGTTGTATTCACATTGGTATTAATGAGGTAAATACCCGTGGGCAAGTTCCATGGTTACAAGCAGTGACATTTTTCTTCAACATAATGGACAACTGGCAAACTGCAACAACCTACAGTATGTTGTGATTGTGCAAAGCAACATCTTGCAATGGCTTTTTCATTGGTCCAGTTATGTTTTCATTGAGTACATTTCAGTGACTAATGAAAGAAGACCTTGAAAGAATTGTTTGGATTTTCTCATGTCTATTTTAATACTATACTGACATCCAATATGTATGTTGAAAGAGTGATTGGTCACTGTAATCATTCCTCCTCTCCATACCGAGCGTGAAATGATCCCTTCCTTGCTTGACTCCACTGTAAAAGATGGGTTATAAAATCCAAAGTCCTTATCCCCTGCAAAAAGGCATTCTAAACAGCCAGAGCTAACATAAAGCTTCAGCTAAGTTTGCCAAAATTAAGTGGGTATCTTCCAAAGTTAGTCTTTTTATTACAAATTTCTCTCTTCGTGTTTCCTCAGACAGTGTTTCCTTGCTGAGCTGCATGGCGGAGGGATACATCCTACCATCACATGTAGATTTGTTGCCAGGACACAGTCTCCCTACACACACTACCACGCTAACTGACACTGCTGATCCTTGCATCGAATGGAATGAGGACTGTGGGATTTGTACCGCATCTAGGGGTGTAGGACTTGGGGGATAAATGGGACTGAGTATGCAGGGCCCTCATGTGAGGAGGGCCCACAAAGATACTGTGGAGGCGGGGAGGGGCCCATAGAGAATGCCTATGTACAGGATCCAGAATTTTGTGCTATGCCCCTGGCCGCATCATTTACATATCAGTTGGGTTAGGAGGGGAACGATCGTCCATCTGTCCATTTGAATGTCCACCAGCCTCTGAATGATGAGCCTTGCTGGATGTTTGAACCATTATGTTCACCACCACATCATTGAGTTTAAGTAAAAGTGAATGAAAAAGAACTGCATGAGTTCTGGCTCTGGGTACAGGGACATTTTAAGATAAAGGATGCTGTTTGGAATTCTTTGATAACCTTTGAAACTTTTTCTTTGGAAGAAATTTCTGTAACTATAATAAATTGCAGGTAGAAAGAAGTGCCTTGATTAAAATTTTGCTACCATATATGGAAAATACATCTGAAATAACAGAAAAGGGATTTGGTCGTTCAACTGCATCATGCCCAGGGGCTTACCAGTGCTGTAAAGGCTTAGCTGTGATTTTGATCACACACAGATTGGAGACACACAAGAGAAAGTCAAGTACTGCTGTACATTCATATGTTTAATCTCATGTGAGTCAACTGTTGCAGTATATCCTGTTGTTAATTTTTCAGGTCAGCCATTCGATATCATTGTGTTAATTGGAGCTCAGTAATATCCCGCCAGAGTGCTGAGAGGCACACTGTGCCATGTTTCACAGTGCTGAGATCATGATGACAGGCTACTGACGCCTCCGACCAAGGCTTGTCTGACAGCCAGTGCTAATTACCATCATTCTGATTTAATTGTAAGGTGATTTTATGCGTGTGTTTGTATATGTGTAAAAACATGAATGGGCGAGTTGGGTGGATGGTTAAGGAGGCTGACCGGGGTTATTATTGTTGGTCAAGACCTTATTGGATGAATTGATAAATGGATGGATAATATCACTTTCACCATTGCAGTTGTGCAGGCCACCATGCTACTACGTGTGCTTTAAATTTGCACTAATGTATATTTTATTTTAACAGTGGATCAAGTCACTATATGTATGTGAAAGGGATCCCTAGAACATACAGGGAGCTGTTTACAGTGGAAAAAGCTCTAACAAATAGACTGTATCTGCGCAGCACTAAAAAGCAGACAGACAAAGTTAGCAACTACTTAGTGAACATAGTGGGACATATCAGAAGTTGATGGAGTCCAAAAACAGAGCTAAAAGGAGAGTTAATATTGGACTTGCTTTCGTTAGATTTCCAGAAACATGACTCCAAATGAAGACTAATATTGCTTCATGATATGCAGGACATGAAAATAGGCAACTGTTTGCTAACATGTTCACCATAACAACTTTATAAGATGATCAGTGTTGTGTTTACAGCTTGTTCCACTACCCAAGTGGCCAAAAATATAAATGAATGCAGGTGTAAATAAAAACTTGACAGCATCACCAATCAGTATTTTTCCTAGTAACAATGAAAGTGATCGCCCACAGTGAAGAACTGAAAGAGAATTATCACCCAAATATGTAGCTCTACAGAGCTCTATTTAGCCTCTTTTGCTCTTTGTTTTGGCCTTATGTCACATTTACTATGTGGGTCTTGTTTATAGCAGCAGCAGGCAGCTTTTCTGGCAAACAAGCTCAGCTATTTATCTTTTCTGTTGTGGCTGAGAGGCAGGAAACGTAGGCAGACAAAGAGAGATGACATACAACACAGGCTCAGATTCATATTAGGATATTGCCGTTATGCGGTATGTGTCATAGAGCACACTGTTTTAAACAGTGACAACTGGACTCCTTGAATATCTGGTGTGACCATTTTTTATCTGGACATCAGGTCTTCCTTGTCTTGCGTGACACAACTGTTTGGGTAATGTTTCTCATCAGGAGTTTTTGTGTGTGCATCAGTGTGGGAGATGGACATGCAACAAAATCAGTCAGGGCTACATTCCACCTTTCATACAATGATGGTGACAAAGAAACCACGAGAAGACTGATGTGCCAGTAATGCACTCACAACCTCTTACCTTTCAGCAGGAAGACATGAGTCAGCCTGAGTCATATCTACAGTGTAATGACTCATATGGTATATAGTGAGTTCATTAACAACTCACTGCTTTGACCTCATTGGATCGTCATCAGGACTCCAGAAGGTCTTGTTCTGACCCAGTGGGTTTGAACTGATGTCAGGGCTTATAAATTCATTATTGGGTGTTCAGTGTGTTGTATTTGTTGATGTATTTTTTGTCATTCATGCTAGCAAAGTGTACTTCCATTACATTGAATTTTAAGGATTGTTTCATCTGTCTCTTTTTTTGTTCTCGTTACGTTTTCCTACTTCAAGAAATTTTGTGAAAAGACCTAATGTCTTTAAATTCAAATACCTGCTCCATGTACTAAAGTTAGACATTTCCTGCCAGGAGAAGATTAGGTGGAGCGGACTCAGCTGGAAACAGGCAGTAGTCTGAAATTAAGATTGTGCTGTGAACAGTAAGGTGTGGAGGTTACAGCGGGGTGGAATCAAGCCTGACAACCCAGATTTAGTTCTCGTTTCATGCAAAGATATATTCTTATTGAGTGAGGTTTTCAATTTCAGTGAAGGGTCTTCTATTTTTAACAATTACACCAACATACTCACTTTAGTCTTGCCTTATTTCACCAGAAATGAAAGTTTGCCACTTCAAACAGGGTGTTTAAGCTGTCAGCTCCTTATTCATCCTGCCACTTGCTGGTGTTCACTCATTGTATTGCACACTCTTTGTCTTTTACACTCTAAATTTGTACGTGGATCAGTATTTAATTGTGATGATAATGTAGTGCTCTTTATGGAGCTTTGCTTTTGGTCTCATGCTTAAAATGTCCTGCTATCAGCCAGCTGAAGAATCCTGAGGAGCAGAAAAGGTTATTTTCTGAATATTATATATCTGAATACACACCGTTTCTTGAAACAACGCTCTAGCAACGTTATAGCATCTCTGTACAAATTGTTTCTTTGTTGTTGTTTGATTATTCTTGTTCTCATTGAGAAGGTCATGTCAAAGAAGACGAATTATGCTTGTGCCACTGCTTCTGATGTTTTGCAGCCATTGCCCTGCTGAAAAAACTGAAAGGAGGACAGGAGTTAAACAGGAGTTAAAGTTGGTTACATTTGGTTTCAACGGCTTTTCATCATGTCCTGACCTCACTCACTTAAAGATATATTCATCGGCAGTGAAGCCCTTGGGGCTTACTCCTGCTTTTACTGCGTGGTATTGGCTCAGCCCAATATTAGCCCAATGTTCAGTGTCAATGCGGGAAGTAGTGTGCCCTTTTGTGTAATGATGCGGAAAGTAAGGGTGTGGAGGGTTGGGGTGGTGGTGGATGTGTGTGTGAAGCGCGTCTGACTTTCACGCAGGAGATTGGATTTCACGTCAGACCTGCAGTTAACATTTGCCTTTCTATTAACCATACCCACGATATTTCCCTAACTGTGTTTTAATAAAATAAGTGTTTTAGTTGCCTAACTTCATTCTTTTTCTAATGTTAACCATTGTGCCATTTCCAGATATTTTAGAAACATAACAAGGAAACATTTCTATTGAATGTGTCTGCAAATTGATCACAGACAGAACTTACCTGCAAAACTTTAACCTTCACTTTCAATGTATTTATTTTGTTTTCTGACAATATCTGCTGCTGGTAACTAATGGTTTACTGTACATTTTTATGATTGTGTTTAGGCAACTCAAAGCACCTAGTTAAGAATGGAGAAAAATTGTGATTTTGGTTAAATATTGTAGCAAGTTAGGAATTACATTTACCTGGTGAGGCAGCTGGATTGATAGAATAGAATCCATCTTGCCAGACTTCAAGTTATGCGCTTGTGGCCGAACCACAGTCGTTCGGACCAATAAGGGTCCTATGAGGAACTACTGGCAGCTATGGGCATGGTTTAGGTATGACGATTGCTACTGTTCGTTTGAAAACAACAGTGGCGGCTAGCGTAGATGCTGATCAGTTATATCAGAACTGTCCAGTAGTTCTTCATTGAAAGAAGAGCAAAGAACCACACCGAAGGCTGTACTCAATGGAAAAGATGTTTTTGCTCTTCTCCCGACTGGCTTCGGCTCTCCTACTACGTCATATGGTTTGTTGATCTGATTGGTTGAAGATTAGACGTGATGATTCATCCAATCACCTGCCAAGTATGTTTTGAAAGTGCCTGCCCTTTTCGAACAGTTTCCAAGACTTCTCAGATGTTTCTGCGTAACAAACCATCTGGCACGTCAGGTTAAAACAACATATGCACATCCTGCATTTCTGCAGGTGCATCGAGAAGAGCTCAATATCTTCTACAAAAAGGAGACATCCAAGACATTAATTGAATCAGTACATCACACTAACAAGCTGTCTACACAGGATGTGTTTCAGGCCTCTTTTTGAGTCGTCCATCTCATACCACCTGCACAACTTTCGCGGGCCATAATTAAACTTTTCATTTGGGCTTAGCAACATTATCCATTTAGGACTAGTCTGCTACTGTCCTTCATTCATCCTCTATTGGAAAGAACTTCTCCTGACAACGTGTGAAGTTGTGCAAGCAGCATCGCACGTGTCTGACAGAAGAGATACTCTTCAATTTTAGTCAATACAGCTGTCTTCATCAGCTGTGGAATAGCTAAATGTTGCCAGTAAAGGTAATCCATTTAGCAGTATTTCCTAAATTTATTTGTCAAAGAACATATATAAAAACGCATTTTATACAGGAGATAGGGTTGTAATTTTGGAGATTGGATTGTAAGTTTAAACATCTGTGGATATGGACAACTGTGGATATTATCTCAACTATTTTGTCACTATATTTACACAGGTTTCAACATTGCTGCAGGCTGTATCAACATCTATTCCATGTCAAATCATTTGCTAAGCTGTTGCTTAGTCTCTCATATGTGCATTTTTGCCATCTAATCCATATCTAAGTTACTCCAAAAGCTGCAGGCATACAAAGGCTTGTGAGCTGCACTGAGGAAGATTGTCGACATTTGAGAGAGCTGGTTGTAATATTTTGTCATTTCACATTAAATGCTGTGCTCGGGGATCATGGTTGCAGTCAAGTCAAATTAATGGCAGGCATCTCAAGCAGCAATATGATCTTTCCACATCATACGACTGATATTTTCTGTTCAAATTCAACACAATGGCTGCTGTTATTCCGGGACAGCTTTTGAATATTGAATTTCAAAGCACAGCCATCTCCCACTGAGGGTGAGCTGTTAGAATTAAATCAACAGTGTTTCAGTGTACACATTCCTTTCTGTGCTCTCTGATAACGCTCCTAATTTAGCACCAGTCAAAGTGTTTTTATCTTTAGTGACCAATCAAGCGTCGTCTGTTTTAATTTTCAGCCCCATTGTGTTATTGTAAGATCTATTTCACAGACCTAAACTCAGACATTTCGGGATGGAGGGATGAGAAACAGAGAGAGAGAGGGGGATAGGGATAAACACATAAATACCTTCTGTTTTAGAAAGAGCAACCTAACCTTATGAGTGCCAGCTACTGAGCATCATCAACTTCCTACTTTAGATGGTTGTGTTTGTGTGTTCTGCGCTATAGTATATCATCATGTGTGCCCAGAATGTATTGTAATGTGAGTATGCAGCTTTTTAAGAGTACAATTCAAGCACTTCAAGGTACCTAAACCAAGAATTTCCAGACTCTCGAAGCCTTTATCGTCACATCTAAATGGTTACTATAAATTCCAGGAGACAACAAACAAATATGACGACAGGATCGTTTCATCTCAAACATTAAAAGATGTTTGGTTTACATGAGTGATTGAGTGTATAGCTGATGAATCACCAGATTATGTTGAAAATCAAGCATTTTTCAAGGAGTATATTCAAATTCAAGTATATTCCCAACCTTGAAAACATAAATTAAGCATTTTCCGAACTGGAACTAAATGTGTATGGAGGAAGACGCTATTGCAGACATCAGTGGTAGGCTATGTCAAGCCTAGGCAGATTTTCCCAGCTGACTTGGAGATTCAACTGGTTCAGTGTTTAACCAAGTCAGCAGACATCTACTTTGGTTTGTCTCCCAGACGGGTTAGGAAACTGGCCTATCAGTTTGCTGTGTCATGCCAATTAAAAAGTCCACCAACCTGGGCAGAAAAAGAACAAGCCACCACCAGCACTGAGAAAGCCAGAGTCCACTAGCCTTGCCAGGGCATATAGTGCCCGAATTGGCGAATGCCAATGCCTTCTTTGACAACATAGCAGAAGTGCTGCAGAGGCATCAGTTTGGACCAGCAGATATTTGGAAAGTAGACGAAACTGGAGTGACTACTGTTCACAGACCGAACAGAGTAGTTGCTAGACGTGACTTCAAGCAGGTTGGGTCACTTACCTCTGCAGAAAGGGGGACCCTGGTCACAATTGCCTGTGTTGTCTCCGCCACAGGGAACAGTATCCCTCCCTATTTTATATTCCCCGTTGTCAACTACCACGGCCATTTTCTTATCAATGGACAACCAGGGAGCAAAGGCAGAGCAAATGCTTCTGGATGGATGAAATAGTCATACTTTGTGGACTTTTTCAATCATTTTGTCAAGCACACAAAATGCCATGTTTACTCCTGTTGGATAATCACGAGTCTTATCTTTCCCTCAATGGTCTAAATTATGCCAAAGAAAATGGCATAGTTTTGCTTTTCTTTCCACCCCACTGCTCCCATCGGCTTCAACCCTTAGACAGGACTGTCTATGGGCCACTTAAGAGGCAAATCAATACAGCATGTGATGCCTGGATGAGAACAATGTGTATTTATGACATTCCTGGTATTGTCGCAATCGCCTATCCTCTGGCTGCAACCCCCATGACTATCCAGGCTGGCTTCAGGGTAGCTAGGGTACATCCTTACAACAGGGATGTATTTTCAGAAAATGACTTTCTGCCATCCTATGTTACAGATTGCCCCATCCTAGCCACAGCCACTCCAGGCCCCAGTTCACACCCAGCCTCGACAGGCCCCAGCTCTAACCCAGTGTCACCAGGCCCCAACAGAGGATTACCAAGCCCAGAAGATATCCAGCCCTGTCCCAAAGCTGCCCCACGAAAAACAGCTCATCATAGGTGAAGAAAACATAAAAGTGCCATTCTCACTGATACACCAGAGAAAGAGGCCTTAGAAGAGGGAAAAAAAAACAAAGCAAAAGGTGGCAGCATCTGCAAAGAGGAAGTGGGTAGCTGAAAAAAGAAAGCACTCGGATGAATCGTCAGATGATGAAGAGTGCTTCTGCCTTGTCTGTGTGGAGCCATTCTCAAACAGCCGCCCAAAAGAAATGAGTGAAGTGTATCCGATGCAACAAATGGGCACATGAGGCTTGCACTCCAGGGTTAGCAGTTTATTTGTGTCACAACTGTGACTATGCCGATGATTCAGATTAGGCTATGTAGCTTACAAAATGTAAACTATGTTGAGCTAGTCAGTTTGGGTCATTCATGTTGCATTTGGTTTTGAATTGGTACTGAAAAAAGTCATAGTTCAGGATGAATTATTTGTTTTTTGTAATTTGTTATTCATTTACACTTGTTTTTCTAGTAAGAGTCCATTTTCTTTGTATAGACTTATCAATCTGTCTTTCCCACAGTAGACTATTTGTTCATTTAGTTACTTACTTGGGTTGTTCATGTTTTTTCAATGCACTGACACTGATGAAGCCCTGGTATTCGAAACATCTGTCTAAATAAATCAGACTTTGAACTGCAAAATTGAGTGTGGAAAGTCTCTACATGTTCTTATTTGTTGAAAAATATAATGTGACAATTTACCCCACATAGTGTGACCCGGTGATGGGGCAACTTGTCCCAAATCCACATTCTGTACTTCTCCATTTATAACTCTATATTAAAGTGAAAAGTGCACAAGAATTTATTTAATTTAATATGGAAAATGAGTGACTGTGATGTACTGAGACAGAGAAATTTAAGTGAGACAAAGTGTGACAAGGTGCCCCACTCTCCCCTACACATTTCTTCATTTCAAAGCCCAAAAGTGCTACTGATTTAGAGCATGAAAATCATCACCCTGTGAAACTAAAATGTCAAATACATGAAAAAAATTTGTTTACAGTACCTACTAGATAATCTGTTTGATTGACAGGAGACATGCAGTGCAAAAACACCTACTTTGCATTGGGGTAGAGCTACTTGACCTTTGTGCATGTTTAAACAGAATTACTGGACTTTCTCTGGCAAAAAGGAAAATAACTTATGTTGCGATAAACACTATAACATGGGCCGAGGATCAGTAGATGGTGTAATAAAATGACTGTACATGTAATTTACTAACTCCAAAAAGTGGATTTAGCATTGTTACTCAGCATTAGCATACCTAGCATTTTTCTCAAAGATGGTTTCTGTCATTTTAGGTAGTTCTAATCATGCTTATGTTTGTCCAAGTGTTCATTTTTCAGATAAGTTTGGTTTTAATTTGCTATTTGATGCTATTAAAAGGGGGTGAGACGTCATGATTGACTGTGAGTGTGCTCGCAATTGGTTCAGCGGGTGTATGGGCGGGAATTCGATGCCGCAGGTCCACCGTGAATCACTACTGCGCAGTCTCTGGCTCCAAATGACGTCACCAGTGCAAGATGGCAGCGCCCGTATCCAGAATATTTTGGCTTCATTTTTGTACAGTGGGGAGGAAGTGGAGACATGTCGGCCATCTTTACATATTGAGACTGTAAACTGGAGCAAACCAATAAATTCACAAGGCTTCCTCCTCACTTTCACTCTTAACTTCTAACATTAATCGTTACTGTAAAACAGAGCCCAGGTCTGCCATGCTTCAATCCAAAAGGAGATGAGAGAAGCAAAAGATGTAATGTTCGTATAGTGTGTGTGTTTGACAGATTGTTGCTGTTGGTAAATAAAGTCAAGCTTAAAGATTACTTTAAAAATAAATGACATTATTGGTAGAACTGGTGAAGCCAAAAAAACCTGTTTTTCTGGTCATCACAGGATTGAACCTAAGTGAAAAAGCTCTTGCTACAAACAAAAAATATGTAGTTTAGGAAAGCCCAGCTTTTTCGGTCAGCTGTAGCCTGTGCTCACCTGGTCCTAGGCATCTGAATCACTCTCATCTCCAATTTTCAAAATCATGTCTGGTGTATGATTTGCTGAAACAACCGAACCAATCAGAGCTTTATAGGCAGGATTAATGATTAGGAATACTATGCAAGGGACAGAAAATTTGGCACAAAAATGACAACAAGCGTGGATGAGATGGACACATCTGTTGTTGCAAGTTGACTTACAGAAATAACAACTCTCAAATCTGCATATGTCTTCGATCAACATGACGAGCGTTAATAATAATGATATATTGACAGAAACTGTATCTGATTTGCAGTCCTTGATACTGTGATCATTTGACTCCCCATTTAGATGCTAGACACCTTTCTTATTTTGATTTTGTCATTTCTTGCAGGCAAAGAAGATTTTGTCACCGGTAACCCAACAGGAAGTAAGTCACTCTATTTTATTGCATCTTGCATGAAAGGAAAGGTGGATTTTCATAGAAAAAAAGCTTGCCCAGCTCAGCTTTAAAAGTGCCTATCAACATGTCTGCCTGCTCTCTGCTGCTGTAGTCTCGGCTCTTTCTTGCTGTCCAACACTGGAACAGATGCCCTATTGTACCTTTCTCCTATTGTCGGCCTCTCTCCTTCTTTTTCCTCCTCTGTCTTTCTTTCCCACCCTCCCTCTCCGTCTCGTCGTCCTGTTCCTCTACTTTTCTCTTGTAAGCCCTTAATGGTGATTAGCTGTGCCGTGCTGAATGTGTCCCTGTGTCTCCTCTCTCACTGGGAGTACAAGTGCTGTCACTGAACTCAGTCCTGCACTGGTAACTGAGCTATTGATTCACCTCAGATGAATGGTCGGGATACAGTATGGGAATGTGGTTTAGGCATACAATGTAGCTGTGTGTGTGTTTGTGTGTGTGTGTGTGTGTGTGTGTGTGTGTGTGTGTGTGAGACTGCATTATCAAACGTATCTCCGCATTAAGAAACATTCAGTGTGTTGGAGCCAGAGCCCCACATACAGCTCCGTCATCTGGAGTCCACTCAGGCATTCTTACCCACACACACACACACACACACACATACAAGGAGAGAGAGAGAGAGAGAGAGAGAGAGAGAGTGTATTCACCCTCTTAAATCCCCATTAAAGAGCCAGAACAAAGGTTTCCAGTACAATAGGGGCTGGAGCTCCTTGAGCCCTCTTTAATACACCAAGACTTTACCCACTCTGATGTACTGGTTCAGTACTTTGACTGCATTGTGCAGCCGTGCAAAGTGGGCCGAATGTACAGTTGTTTTGGCATCTGTCGTTGTTGTCCATTACCTTCCTCTTGCAGGCACTTGTCACACTTATATAAAGCAACAAAGCACAAACAAGTATCTGCTAAAAAGTGAGCTAAAAGCAGTTTGTTAGTGTAATTAACATTTTTAGAGAAGGCAAAAGATGACATTTCACACCAACAAGAGAATTTGTGTTTAGCTATACCTGAAAGGGTAGATGTAAGTTCACTTACTCAAGTGTGAGGTACTTGACTCTGATCTTTGTATTTTATTTTGTAATACTTTAAATTTTTAGATCACTGCATCTCAGAGGAAAAATATTTTATTTTGATGTCAATTACATGTATTTGACAGGTATAGTTATTATTTTGCATATTATGATCTAAAATACAACGCTATGAGAAATTCTAAGAGAAAACAGAAAAAGAAATCCAAAAACTTTGTATCGTAATGCTTAATTTTCTCTTTCAAATTTTCCAAATGTTCTTTTCAGTTACACGTGTTTCAAATTAGAGTAAATCAGTATGAACTAAGAGGAATTTAGCTGTGAAACATGAGGAAAATTCCTCATGTTTCATGAGGAATTTTCATGTTTCAAACAAAGATTAGAACAAATGCAAAACAAATATGTATAACAGTGAAAGGAGTTCGAAAAGGAAATGAAAATGTGTAATACACTAAATAGATTTAAAAAGAAGATTTAAGAATAAGATGATTAACACATATATAACTGAGGTACTAGTGTGTATATGAATTTTTGTTTGGGACTTTTGGGTATATATAATAAACATATATAAAAATATGTATTCTTAGTAAATAAATCTAAATGGATCTGTACAAAATAAATAATGTGAAAGGATAGATGTAATAAGCTATGGCTTCAGCCTACACCCTTTTGGTCAGTATAAACTTTTTTGACAGACTTGTCACTGTTTATTTATTTTACGTTTGAATTTTACATGTGTATTTGAGTTGTAGAAGTTGAAAATGACCAAAATAAACTAAACTAAAAACGTGCCAACGTAACCTTTTACATTTAAGCTTTTAAACGTGATTTTTTTTTCTGTCTTTACTCGAAGAGCAACTCAACAATTTTGTTTTTGCTGACCTTTCTGCAGTGATGTAGAAGTGAGTGTCAATACACTGTGACATCACTGGTGGGTGTGGTCAGAGGTCGACTTTCAACCGGTAAGGGCTGTAAAACACTGCTTTCAGCCTGGTATTAAGTAACCATTTCAGTAAAGAATCTGAAGACTTCTTTCACCAAACTGTATTTGGGTTTTTTTTCAAAGGAGACAGCTAACAAAACTCAAATGGACCATACCATGCACTTTACATTACGGATGACCATTTTCCAAAGCATTACTTTTCTTTTTAATTAGGAACCCTTTATAAAAGGTTTATGAGTTGTAACTAATGCCTTATTAGCAGCTAATAAATAATTTACTAATGCTTTATAGATCCATAATATGCTATTACTGATCTCTAACATTCACAACTGCAGATGTGATGTAAGAACCCTCTAATTATGACTTACCAACATTTATATTTGCACATAACACTCTAGAGTTTTCTGGCTTAATAGCTCATGACTATTTATTAATGGATAAGCAACATTTATGATAAATAAACCATTAGTAATGCCACTGATACACCATTTATAATGGGCACCGTTTTAGAAAGTGGTACCAACATGGTTTATGGCATTACAACTACATTGCTCAAAATGCTAGAAGACAGGGTGTCCAATAACGTCTGACTGGTGTATGGTGTTAAACCATTTTAAATGACAGTAAAATATCATTTCTGCCAGTAAGACCACAGTGAAACTAGAGTTTACAGACTCATTTGGTTACTTGTCCTTCATGCCTATGGATGGATGAGGCAGAGAAGAGGCAGCCTCCTCCACTTTTGGCCCATTTTGTAGTCTTATACTTAGAAAATTAGCATCTTGATGCCTAATGGTGTATAAGGAGAGACAAGCCTCCTCCACTGTTGGCGATCTGTGGCTGACTTGGCAGCGAGACCACAACTCATCATCATCACTCCCATTCACATTCGCTTTTTATGGACATAGCATCCCATGTCTCTTTTTTAACTTGTGATGATTTTTGGACTTAACCCTGACATTTCATTTGAGACGTTGACATCTTGAGACACTGCAGGTCGAAGATTGAGGCCGATCTGTTGAATGTGCCCCCCAGTTTAATTCAAAGTGTGAGTATATCCCTGTAATCATGCCTAGTGGCGTATAAATGAGGAAACAGACTCCTCCAGTGCTGGCAGTCCACTGCCTGCTTGGCAGCCTTGAGCACAGCACATCATCCCTCCTTCAGCTTCTGCAGCTCTACTCCAAGTTTTCCCTTTTTTATGGTATTTGCCTCTACATTTGTGTTTATTTCTCACTGCTCTCAGTAGAGCAGGTCGTCCACTAGTCTCTGGGTTGGCAGTTCAGTTCCCGGGTCCCCCTGTCCAAAATGTTGAAGCGTCCTTGGGCAAGACCCTGAACCCTAAGTTGCTCCCAATGGACAGGCCAGCACCTCGCATGGCAGCTCTGTCACCATTGGTGTGTCAGTGTGTGTGAATGGGTGAACGAGAGGCCAAGTGCTTTGTCTGTTGAGGTAGAAAAGTTTATACAAGTACAGTCCATTTACCATCTAACATTTACCCTGAGGGCTCCTTTAATGTTATGGGCATGTTTTCTTCCTGATATCCTCATGTGTGGCCAAATGTGAGTTTAAACAGACTGAATTAATTGATTTGTCGATTACGTAAAAAGGCAAAAAAGATGATCTACATAATTTTAGCCTCTAGCTCGTGCCTGTGCTGCTACTTTATATTCCAGTCAGCAGGCAATGGTACTTTGCCATCAGTACCTTTTGCTTATTAGGGCCGTAGGAACCTCTACAAGGTGATCATTGAAAAATATGGCCAGAGCCCTCGTTAAAGGAATACATTGACATTCACACATTTAAGAGTGCAATATCTCATCAACGGGCCCGTGCCATGATGTGGCAAATTGGCTTCGATATTACTGCACAAAAAAAGTGAAATGGCATGTTGGCATTGTTGCATTTGTCATTTGAAATCTTCAGGCGCCCCTAACCGCATGCTAGCTCATTATCTTACAGCTTCAGCACCAGTTGTTGGAAATGAGAAATTCTGACTGGAAATTCTATGAACCTGAAGGACACATAAGTAAACTCTTTACCCAATAATGTGACAAGTACTTGGTAAAGTAAGATGACCGGCTAAAATTCAAAATGTCCCTTAAAATATGTTAGCGTGATAAAGAGGCTGCTGGATGATGAGAAATCCTAATTATGCACAACGTTCAGACTTCCAAGCTTTCACCCAGACTCCCTTCTCTTTCTCTCTTCATATTCAATGACTTCTGCTGCACTGAAGCTCAAAACCAGGCTTAACAGTTGGCAAAGTATTACCCCCCTTTTCATGTAAAATCTCATTAAATTAGTTATCCAGCTTCTGTGTTTCTTACAGTCCATTTGCCAGATGTTTTTAATGCATTATCGTCACCTCTCTTCAACCCTCTAAACTTTTTTTCTGCCTAAACATTGTGAGAGCTGGGCATCGAGTGGCTGTCCTTTGCTGGGAGGTTATTGATGAGATCCTAATGAAAGGCCTATTAAAGGCAAGCATATTGATCCAATGAAGGCCTGATGACAGTATCATTGCAACAGGGACACAATTGAAAAAGACATGCACTGCCAAGAGGCTGAAGAGCGATGATGGAATAATCATCTTATATACTGCTCCCTTGGTTTCGCTGTTTATTTTTTTTAGTTAATATCTCTGTTGCATTTCTCTCGTCTTTCTTCTTAATCTCACATTTGAATTCAGATGGCTGTCATTACACATAAAGTGGAAATCTTGTCTGTCCCATAATTTGGCATGGCCTGTGGTGCTGTGGAGGACCTCCTGCTTCTAAACAGTTGCCCCGTTGCCCACCAAACAGATTAAATGACTGCGTACGCATGAACAAATAAGCAATGAAGGAGACATCTGTGTCCTAGCTGAGTGAAATTACAATGAGGAATCCAAAACATGAACTGATCTCATCATGATGTACTCCAATTCAGTGAGGTTAATGTTCCAGAGTCTAAGATGAGTAATTTGGTCCACTGTACATCAGTAATCTGGTGTCCAGTCTTTGCTTGCAATATCTATAGTTTAGTTTATTATTCCATTCATGGGCTCTAACTTGAAGTACTTCTCATTTTTACAACTTAAACTATTGCTTCGGAGAGTACTTGGCTCTTCCTGGCTGCTGAGGGATGTTCACTGAGTTTGTTGAGGTATAATGAGTATAAAAAAATCTGTAAAAACAACTTTCTTGTCTTTAACAAAAACATAAAAACTGAAAAAGAGGCTAATATTGAGGGTGAAAGTTTCGTCTTGGCCTTGGAAACAGTAGGGGAGAGTCGCCTTAAATGTAACCCATTACAGTTGTAACACGCACGTTTTCTCTTGTTGTGTAAATGCCATCATGACCTAATCACGTCGGCATGTGGCCAGCACTAAACATCCCTGAGAAATATCAACAGGATTCATCCACTCTGCAGGGAATGGTGGCCAGAAAACTGGTTTAGCACAAAGCCAGTAAAAATTAAAATCCAGAAAATTGAGACTCACAGCGTCCACTTTCGGTTTAATTCCTCACAACTTGTTTTCTCTATTGAAAAACTTGGTGGTTTATGATAGCAGACACATGTAGGTCATTAGCCTGAAAATATTACATATGAAGGTAAAGAAATCTCTGAGTAAAAGTGAAAAATGTTACAATTACAGCGATTATCTCCTAATTTGACAAAAAAACAAATAGTTTACATGGTTTTTGAACGGAAGATTCATCATGTTAATTAGTGTGCTTTAGAGGTGCTTTTTCCCCTTTGGACAGAGCCAGGCTAGCTATTTTCCCCCTGCTTCCAGCCATTAAGCTAAGCTAAATACCTGCTGGCTCGAGCTTCATATTTACTGTACAGATATGAGTAGTATTAATCTTCTCATCGAACTCTCGTCAAAGATGTGAACGTGAGGGTGTTTTCCAAAAATTCGAACTAGGTCCGCTTGCTAGCTTTTTCCAGAGCTTCCACCTGCACCTCAAAGTCTTCCTCAGCAAGATGCCGTTTTCTCAGCTCCAGAAAAAGCCAGTAATTCGACCTTTAAGTTAGGTTAGGTTAAGTTATTTCTTTTTGCCAAACTACTGTTTCCAGGATCAAGAATGAACTTTCACACTCATATTTGTCTGTCTCTCTGAGGTTTTATCTATTAACGACATTGAATTTAATTAGATTCCATTGCTCAGCAGAAAATATACTTTATTTTGAGTGAAAACAAATCGTTTAAATTGTAAATTTAAATAAAAAACAACAACATATATCATTGTGTTATTCCCCTCTTCCACTCGTCCCATCTGGACACTGCACCTTTTACCCGTCTGTCTTTTCAAAATAGTTAAATCTCTATAAAGTTGCATTGTGATTATGAGTAAACAACAATTTTCAAGATCTGCCACAAACTCCAGATTGTCTTGAGGTCTGGATTCTGACTTTGCCACATAAAACATGATCTTTTGGGTTTATTTTTGAATGAGGCTAGCCCAGCGACACAGCAGGGGGACCAATGCAGAGCGCTCTGGCAAAAAAAAGCAAGGGGTCCCTATGTCCTTTGGCACGGTGCTGCGGTGACCAATCAAATATGTGTAAGCACACATTCCTGGTAGATTACTTTGTAACACGAACAGAGTATTGCTAGTGTTTCCTTCACAATCGTCGCAACGAAATATAAAATATAATAAATAAATAATTTCAGCTGTGATAACTGCAGAGTTGTAAAATCCTGTCTCAAGTATTAAACACCGCTTTGCAGTGTTTTGACATCTGATAAACCTTGAACTTGTGAATCTATTACTCACAGTGGACTTTCTGGGTCATATTTTAATGTAGCCCCTTGTGCTGTCAAAGCCCATGTACTGTAGGTTTATCTCCATAATTTCTGTGTATTTAGCTGCATTCATATTGCCCTCGACCATCGCAATCTTTCCAGGGCCTGCTGCAGAGAAGCATCCTCGCAGCATAATTCTGCCACCAGTCTTCATGCTGGGGAAGGTTAGAATGGGTAAATCCTGTGTGGGTACAAATGGCAGTTCAGCAGTACAGAACCACTTACCCCATGTATGTTTTTATTGATATATTCAGTAAATTTAATCATGCACATAGATGTTTTATGGTTGTGAAAATATAGTTAAATGTAAAAAAAAAAAAGTACTTGTAGTACATACTGTAAATGTCTATGCTATACTGTCTTAATATACCACATCTCATACAGCTTCAATGAATGTGTTTTTCAAGCATGGGAATGCATCTCAATTTCTGCCCTTGCTTTGCATGCGATTACTGTGAAATGGCTCAAAAGTGCAGTCAATGACTTGATCTCCTTTCCTTGATCCAACCTTTCAGAAATAATAACATTGCCTTGTCACTGCACTCAGAAACATAAAATGAAATTAATAACAACATCTTGCGGTTTCTCTTAATAGCTGTGTGGTGGATTCAATACATTAAAAAGAGGTTATTGAGGTTTGGTATCGAGTGTAGTCAATAGGGCTGTCACTTTTTCCAAGAATCAAGTTCGAATGAATTTGAAATGACACGCAGTTTGTTTGAATGAATTCAGATCGTTATTTTATTAACCTTACATTACACCCGTCTAACATCTAGCATATAAATCTTGCTATCTTATCGGTGGTCATTTTTATGAGCTTCTGGCAAGGGGCCTGCTGAAGCTGAGTGTGCCGAATAGTAGGCACACTATGGGCAGTCAGACGAGGGTGTACACTTTGCATGCGTTTCTCCGCTCGTCTGTGGTGCCTCCGCTGCCTCACTTGGGTGGCAAGCTAGCAGGTGAGTCCGCAGATTTGGAAGACAGCTGCTTTGTACAAAGTCGACAAACCGTGTAGAACCCAAAATACTTCCATACACTGCTTCTCAGATACTTTGGTGTCGTGACTGTCCACTCAGCAAGGCTTTGCTTGCTAGCGTCCTCCATTCCCGTAGCAAGCAACATAACATTACTAGCTTAGTTTACACTGATAGGTCAAGCTGATAGGGAATTTTTAGAGCGCCCCCTGTTGGATCACAAAGCAAACTACTTCAAACGGTCTGCTGCTCTAATAGATTGTACATTTTGAATTCAAACAGGTCATTACAGTTCAAATATTAACTACGTTCGAACAAATTTCAAATAAAACATGACAGCCCTAGCAGTCAAAGAGAAACCTCAGCACCTGCAGGCTGATCTGCTTCTGATTGAAGAACAACACTAAACAATTATATATAATCATGTGCATGTGAATATAGAATACTGTATGTATTAATATCAGAACAAATGTATACATGCATGGAAGGAATAGCTGTAAGATTATTATTCTCACTGTGAGATAACAGATATATAAGTCATATTAGAGCATATCTGGAAAGGTGCACACCTTTAGACTCCCATTGGACCGCCTTCCTTTACAGTTTTCATTGTTATTGGACTACTACAACCAGTTTCTTTCAGACCTTGCCCATATCCAGTGTCCAACCTTAAGGGAGGAGCCAGGAGCTTACTGTATGACTCAGTCTTCACACCTCCACAATGAATGCTATTTCAGAGCCAGATTGTTGTGATGTTGTTACATGTCAGTTATTTGTCTAACCTGCTCATGTCCTCCAAGTAAAACCTAAATTGAATTTCTTTCAAGAAAAAGGGAAAAAAAAAATGTTTTAAACAATAAGTTTCTTTAAAGAAATTTAAAAAAAGAAAATTTGTACATTTAAAATAAAAATCTGTGACGTGCGCCATAACAATACGGAAGCCCTGAGAGGTAAGTGAGTAAAAAATATATATTCTGGTGATCCATTTTCTAAGTCTGACCTAAGTTGTTTTCTCCCCTGTGTTTATGACTTAAGAACAGCTGAAAAAAAGGTTTGCCAGGATAATCTTTCTAATCTTAAGTTCATTTTTAGTTTAGTTTTAATTAAATTAATTAAAAACATAGCTATATGGTATAGATATTAATTTCAGCTATATTTATTTAAAGCTTAATTTATATGGAAAGAACTAAACCTAAATGGGTTTATACCATTCTGAAAGTAATTAAACAGATTACCCCGTCTACATTTCTGAATATCCAGCATGATATTGGTGGTATATGCATATCATAAGCATCTCACATCCTTATGATTAATCATAAAGATTGACTTGATTGAATAAAAACATACACAAGTAGCAATCCAAAAGAATATACTTTCACAACGGCATACTCAGTCACACACATACTGAGAGCACAGTGGCATTTCAATTCATTTCCACAATGAATAAACATGTGCTTACAATAGCGTGGCAGACAACAGACAACCGTGTATTCCCTGTGTGTATGCGTGTGTGTCTGATTCCAGTGTGTAAAACCTAACCACTGTGACTTACAGCACGGAAAAAAAGACCAGTGCCAATCACACACACACACACACACACACACACACGCACACACACGCAGGCGACACACTGCCAAACAGGTTAGATGAGTGCATGTAAGAGAGGAGGAAGGGCTATGCTAATGTCGGTACACAGAGAGTGAGAGAGGGAAGCTAGCATAGCAGGCAGACAGTTCAACTTAAACGCAGCCAGGGCAGACTAACAGGTGTAAAGGTGAGCACTGGGGGCAGGCAGTTACTGTAGACAGGTAAACAGTCAGAAAGGTATACGTAAGCAGTCGAACAAGTAACCAAGCAGTGTGTTTTGTAGGCAGGCAGAGTGTCAGGTAAACAGCTCTCCCTGTCTCCTGTAGTGTTGTAGTTGGAGAGACACGGGCAGCAGCAGCAGCAGCATAGAAAATAAGCTATTAGAGCGGCCTTTATTCTCTGCTGACCCCTCTTTGAGACATACACACACAGACTGAGGCGACTACTGGGGCGTGCAACCAGCTCAGCTTTGTAAGGTAAATATGTAGATTCAGTTTGCTTACAGCTCAAGTACTTGAAATGGATGTGTGAATGTGTATGTATGCTCTTGATTTTCCTAAACTGAGATAATTAGTTTCTTTCTTTCATCCATCACTGGCTGTGTTTACATGCTGCTGGTCTCTCTGGTTAAAGAGTCATTCAGGTTAATCAGTTTACATGAACCTTTGCTGCTGTGTGATTGAGTCCAGTAAACAAGTTAACAATACTTTCCACCTTTTATAAAGAGCAGAAGTAGCTTAACTCAAATACATGGGAGGGAAATGAACTGATGCATGCGGTCATGTTTGAATCTACCCATAGTGCAGTGCAAGTTTGATGGTGGAAAGCAAAAGTGAAAGTAGCCACGGAAACGGAAGTTTCTTACAGTCAGAGTTTAGCAGGTTATTGCAGTTCAGTTTCATTGGCATCCTGAGTAACCAAGTGATGGGAGCTGATAATGAGTGTGTAGGTGCACCAGTTGCAACAGCCAGCCCCATCACTGTGTGCCGTGTGTATTTGTACGCTGTCCTCTAGAGGATCTCCCTCAGTAACATTCATTACAGAGGGCCAGAGGGAGAATAAAAGGACCTGCAGATACAATGTTGCCTACCTGCTGCGGTTTTGTCTTACCGTGTTTTGCATGTGTCAGGGGTAGTATGTACACACACAGAGCCGGGAGTTGGTATTTAACAGGTGTTGTGGCTACAGGCATCAGGTAGCACTGTATCCCTCTGTGTGTGTGTGTGTGTGTGTGTGTGTGTGTTAGAGTGAAACAGACAGAGGAAGAAGGGAGAGAAATCTTAAACATTACTCATTCATAAGTAGATGATAATAATAATGATAAAGATGATGGCTGGATGGATGGATTCTGAAAGGTGACATTCTGCATTTCTTTTTACTTTTCAAACATGAATACACTCTGATCATACTACTGTCCTTTTAGGGTCTCTAGTGATTTGGTATTGCACTTCCATAAAGTCGGGGGACTTGCAAGAAAATTCCTTTTAAAATAATGGTCACATTTGATGCAGCAGAGGCTATAATATGTGCTGACTTATAGTTTAGTATGGATCTAGCTCCACGAATGCTGGATCCAACATCTCCAATTATGCAACTAGGCAGTGTCACAGTACACACCCAGTTTGTTAGAAATTCCGAGCCCATCCCATGCTGATGACATCATCAGGGTTCCTCCAGAGCCACACAAGACATTACACGACTGAGTATCACTCCCCATGATGAGTAAACTGGAGGTCCTTTTTGTGTAAAATTGTGAGTTAATCTTTCAGTTACAGTTTCGAAGCAGTACTTGTAATGGACTCACAACACAAGTGCAATAACAGCAAGTGTGGTAGGTCAAAGGAAGTGGATCTGTAAAATGGGATGGATTTTTACAACAGACAGTTTGGAAAATAATTTATACTTTAATCTCTTCCAAATATGTTTGATTGACCAGGGCTTTGATTTAGCAATTATCTTGGTACAATGTTAACACAACACCCAGTGTGCAATACTAACTGTAGTTTGTGTTTAAGGGGTCCTGCAATTTAGTGGTGCACTTCCAAGTTGTATATCCTGTGTAGTGTATCATAGTAAACATCAACCCGCACTGCATCTGGGACGCCTCACGATGTCCCGACAAAAAGGCTAGCATGTCAGAATTTTTTTGGCCTTCTCTTGCCTAGTAACCTTGACCAATAGGAGCACAGAGCGTTCTTTTGTGCACGATTGTAAACATGGCGAAGTGTAAGCAGAATGACGTTGTTGGTGCTGCTTGGTGGAAGAGGAAAGGTCACCATTGTTTTTGTCTTTTTATTTAGGCTTTTCCGAACACAAGACAGCCAGTATCATACACTCTGCTTCAGACGCCATTGTTTGTTTACATTCTTGTTCCCCGGAAGTCGGTCCCTAGCACCTCCCTCCTGATGACATCACGCAGGTCGTGAAAGATGGCAAGCTATGACTGGTCGGGGGCCAACGTGTAGTCTGTCATGTCTCTCGGGCCAAGTCACGGCAAGAATTTATGACTCTATAATCGCCTAATCTGACACAGTGACCATTTTAACGGACAATATCGTGTAGTCTGAATCCGGCAAAAGATATCCGGAATCTTAGTCTGTAGTATGGGTCAGGCTCTGAAAATCGTGCATTATACAACTCAAAAGCATCTCTTCATTAGACTAGTCCTGTCTGGTAAAATCTTTTCCTCATCTTTCGAACTCCACACCCCATTTGTAACGCAGGCTTCCTAAAGCAAACAGTTAAAAGCAAAAGCAAACAAATAACCCTGATGACATCATCATGGTTATTTTATTAATTTCTCAGACACAGAAGACAACTTCATTCAGAGGCGGTAGTAATCTGAGCTTTAGGACTGTATGTGTAAAATCAGTGGAGGTTCTGTATAAAATAGTGGCATACAAAGGCGGTATACTGCATTATTGCTATCTTAGCTTACGTTAAGTATCTGAATACTGCTCCAACCACTTGTTGTGTATCAGACCATGAAGCAAAAGTTCCTCTTTTTCATACCATTTTCTTTGATCTACACCTATACAACTGCAATCTTCTTCAATCTCTTTTTTTTAGGCATCTATTTTTTGTTCCTAGCCTGGGTGTTACATTTTTATCATTATTTGCCCACAGCCAAATTCTCCAGGGAGCCACCATGTCACCAGCTGAGGCTGCTGGGAGATTTTTGATGTGACAGTGAAGCTTGAGGAAGTGCAAGAGCGAGATGAGGTAGATGAAGATGATGTAGAGAGAAAGACAAAAATGTGGAGCAGGCTGTCTGAAGGGAGAGACACTGAGACAAAGTCCTTCCACTGTGGATTACTAAGTCCAGGTCACCTCACATGCACTTTACACACACATTAAACACACTCCCAAGTTGTCTGCTGGACTACAGTTGATCAAAGATCTCAGCTCTGTTTATTTATGGCCACAAATTCACTTTCCACAGTCATAAGAGAATGATCCAAGGGTAGCAGCTGTTCCCTGAGAATCAGTCTGAATTTGGTGCATTTGTGTGTAGCATCAGGATGAGGTGCATGAACATATATAAAAGGTAAATGGACTTCACTTATATAGCGCTTTTTCAACCGTTCCAACAGTTCCCAAAGCGCTTTCACAGATTGGTCTCATTCACCCATTCACACACCGATGGCGACAGAGCCTCCATGCAAGGTGCCGGCCTCCATCTGGAGCAACTTAGGGTTCAGTGTCTTTCCCAAGGACACTTCGACATGTGGAGAGGAGACGGGGATCGAACCAACGACCTGCTCTACCTCCTGAGCCTCCTGAGTTAGGTTATAGGTCACCTTTACATGAAGATTAATAAATCAAAAACAGCTCAGTGTAATTTAATCATATATGCACAAAGCCTGTTGGAAAGCTGAATGAAGAAAATACATTTTGTACAGACATTCATGGTCTCCAGAGGATGAATCTGTGCATTGTTATGCACCTGTTGGTCTTTGATTTTCCCCAACCTGCTTTTTTTCTCCTCTTAATACCATCTGACATTCCTTACCTGCAAGCAGACGCGGTATCACCTGTCGTCTGTTCACTGTTTCTTCTGCAACACGATCTGATGTGTCTCTCAAACAACAAAAGGGAACAGTGGAGAAGAAGGGGAGGGCGGCGGGAGAGAAGGAAGGAGGGGGGGATGGAGAGGATGGTAGGCTGGTCTGTGGCACGGTATCTCAGACAGTCCAGCACTTTCTTTGTTATCTGCTCTCCATGTGGGAGAAAAGCATCCCACCTTCTTTATTATCATCAAGCAATGATAAGGACGGCCCTGACTTCTCATCGCTGCACAAAGGCAAGCTGATACCTCAAGGCTGTGTGTGTGTGTGTGTGTGTGTGTGTGTGTGCATGTCTGGAACCGTGTCCTGAAGCCCAAAATCACCAGGGGATATCTTATCCTTTTATTCTCTTACGAGATAATAGTGTTAGTGTGATTTTGTTGAGGTTTGGAGATATCGGCTACAGCTCACCTCAGTACAATGGAGCTCAATGGCAGTAGGGTGGTGGCATTCAAAGCACCAAAAAATGACTGAAAAGAGCAGTGGCTGCAGACTTTTGAAATCAAGATAAACCGCAGACCTTGCTGTTCAGTTTCATCCTCCTGTGTGGAGAGAAAATAGTCTGTAGGCGTGTTTCCAAAGAAAGTAGATCACATTAAATGCTTCACAATGAGGTTTGTATATTAGGATCTCCATTAGCTGGGCTCTCATGAAGCAGTCACAATATGTAACACAACGACAGGCAACAGATAAAGGAACAAATGAATAAACAGACAAGAAATTGAAAATGGTTGGCCATGTCTAATCTCGTCTACTTAGCTGGAAAGGCGCTCAATCAGGTATTTATGTAGTTCTTAATTGGTAGAGAAATCTGTGGAATATTGTGAGTAACCATGGCACTACATGTGGACTGAATACGTTATTCGGGAAAGCACAAATAATGCAATGGAAATAGACATTTCTTCTACCCGAAGTTGCTTGTTATTATTCAGGGGGGGAAAAACAGCTCCATGGTTGACATATCATTATGTCTCTTCAAATCAAAATGTCCATTCTATTTGCACCATAGGACTTCCACTAACTGGTCATTTCATAAATTAAATTAATAATTTCCTGTTTGCGCACAGCCTGCCCTGCCAAACCGATAGTGATTGAATCAAAATAGCAGGTAGGGAGGTGCTCCTGGGCGATGTCCTCTACCCTCCCACGAACACGAAATCAGACAGGTCATAAAACTTAGTTTGATTAAACATCAAAATAAAAAAAGACAGAAGAGAGAGAGATGAAAAGTACAGTGTGAGGACGTGGAAATGTATTTCATAATTATATTATGCCAATATTAAATCAATTTGATGCTTTGAAGGCACAACAATTGCATTTTCAATGAATATTAGATTAAAAAATACAACATTTGCCCGATTTAACCAAGCCCACTTTTAGCATTCTATCCGAATACAGATACAGAGACAGATAATTTTGTTGGTTGAACAGATACAGATAATGACGTCTCTGTACACCACTCAGACTGGTCAACCAGTTAGTTGGTGTGATTGATCTGGGAGAGTTAGCATTGTTGTTGGTTGATAAGAAGCTGGGGTTGACTCAATGTGTATCAAAGAAGACATATGCTAGTTTACACTAGGTCAATACCGGAGTAATAAGAACTGGAATGAGGTTAAAGAAAGTTTCTTTTCCAAAGAAACATTTTGGAAAATTCACCCTTTCACTTTCTTGCTGGGAGTAAAAATGGAGTGAGAGCCAGGAGAGGGTTAGTTGAGCTTAGAATAATGACTGGAAGCAGGTGGAAACAGCTAGCCTGGGTCTCTCCATAGTCCTAAAATAATACCTACCAACAACTCTTGTTTAATTTGTACACAAACAGAAATGCAAGTTGTAAAGACACTGTGCCAGGCACAATCACTGTTGAGCTATTGAGGTGGGCTTTTGTAAATCATTCTTTTGTGCAAGCATTTGCGTTGTAAAACATAATTGAACAAAGAATAGTTTTTATGTATTTTCTCTAATTTTGACTTTTCAAAAAAAAATTCAAAAATCAAAAGTTCTAAAATAACTAAGTGTGTTTCCATCCACCTGTTTTTATGCACATTTTCAATATTCACATGAAGAGCGTAAACAACGTAAATAAAAAATAAAAGAGTTGAAATATCACAAAAAAGCTTTTACACTTGGCTGAGATTGAAACGTCGGTGCATCGATAAAAACAAAATCAATAAAGTTGAAACCGGCTTAGCGAATGAGTCATGAGTCAGTGAGTCATGATGGACATGTGACTTAAATGTTAAATCTTAAAATTGGAGGCAACGAAAAATGGCATCAGACAAAACATCAGATATGTATGGACTGATGAGGAGACTGTGATGTTACTCAAATGAATACATGAAACAATCATGAACACCATATTTCCATCATGTTTTTCACAGGGTTTTCTACCATTTGCGGTTTAGACTGTCTATTTATTGCGCTCTCTTCTTCTGCAATGGTTTAATACGACAAGTCCTCCAACTTAAACGACAGAATAGGTTGTTCGCCAATGACTCCCAAAACAACACATATAGGCGTACCGGACCTTCATAGTCATGGTAACAATAATAAACACGTGCTTACAATAGTCGCAGTTTGGTTAGGTTTAGGCACCAAAATTGCTTGGTTAGGTTTAGGAAAAGATCATGGTTTGGGTTAAAAAAGAAAACTATGTTAGTTACGTAAGTTAAGTTACGTACAGGATAAAGTTTAAATAAGTCAAGGTTGACTTTTGGTGTCACGAACAGCGGTTGCCTGGGTGAAAGTCCCGTGTTGTTTGACCCATCCATCCATACCGACCTCCTCCCTATGCAGACTTTGGTGCTTTTTATAGGTCGCCGCCTAACAATAACGTAAATATGGGTCGTAATAAGCTACTTGCACAGGCGACCTATACAGTTATATTTTTGATGAGGACAGTCTCGTTTAACAGCAACCGACTAGAGAATTAGCACCACCAAAGGTTTATCTTCATGCGGCCAACTCCATAACCATAGGCCAACCATAGTGGATGGAAATTATTATGCATTTTCTGTTGCCAATTTTCTGGAAATCAGGTTGAAATTTAGATCATTTCAGACTATTTATAATATTTAGTCAGATTTGATGGAAATATGTGTTGCAGTATAGAAGTTCTACAAAATATACCCAAATATTTCTTGTAGTGTGACAGATGTACATGAAGCATCTGTCACATATCACATAACTGCAGCAACTGTAAGAATTCACTTGCTTTTGAGAGCTGTTGGGAGCGTGTGAGTTTGTCCCTTGAGTGATGTCAGTGGAGGACAGTTGATCCTTTGTTGTGCTAATTAAAACTCAATGCAACACTGTAGATTGGGAGGGAAAAAAAAACAAAACAACAAATGTGTGGCCAAAATTCTCAGTGAGGGATACCTCTGGGAATAAAAGGTTTTCAAGTTATTTGTTTTATGAACAGAAGAGTGAGCTTTAAAGCACAAGCAAATATCCAATTAAGAGAAAGTTGAACATTTTGAGGCTGCAGTACTACTCTTAATGTGTGGCATGTGTGTCTGTGGAAGAGGGATTATTGTATTATCATACTGCTACATGATTACTGTGATGGTGACCAGGCAGCTATCAAACTACAACTCCATTCTACTGTGTTGTCAAGCCCTGACCTTTACCCTCATCATTAATTCATAATGCTGCTTGATGTCCCCTGCATGTTCATTTAGGGAAAGGGCCTCATCAAATGTGTTAAATAGAGAACACTAAAGAACATACTGTAAGCAGAAACCATATAGTGAATAAAGAAAATTGCAAGATGATTGATTGCCCTCGCGTTCCCCAGTGTGATGAGTGAAAACCAAACAATCTAGAATTCAAAAATGTCAACTTTTTACTCCTGTGACATTTGTTTTTAGAATACGTGATTGTCATTGCTTTAGCTGATGTTGAGGGTTTTTTTCTTACCTTGTTCATAATTTTAAGGTCACAGAAATGCTACTCCCTTTGTACTGCCTTTGCATTCCGTATGTTTCATGCATATGGCAGCCACAGTGTGATTGTGATAGAAGGCAGAACAACTCTATATGGAGATAGAATATTTCAATGGCAATCTTGCAAATGTAGATGAAATGTTGCCTGGCATTTTAATTGAAGAAATTGTCGTCCTGTCCTATAGGCCCCATTTTCACTTGTCAGTTAAAATGTCAGATGCATTTTAATACATTTTTTTATAAGGGTCTCTGTTAACCAGACCACTTATCTGATGATCTTTTTTGTTTTTTCTGTGCCCGATAGCAATAGTGCATCTAAAGCTGTTTAGTAACTGCCAAGAATTCTAGAAGAGTAGTAACTTATGCTGAAAACAGTAAAAGGGTTATTCTGGCATTTTTAAACCTGGGCCATCTTTTTACAAATTTTGGGGTCTAAATGACTAATAGGCACAAAAAGTTTTGGAATTGGTCCAATAGATTATCTCAGCCAGCAGCCGCGAAACAGGCTGCAATGGCTGCAACGTAATCCTTTGGTGCAATTGCGCCCATCAAAGTCTGTCCACTAAAAGTGCTTGTTTTTGCCACTGACAGTCTCAGACTGTTATTCTAAGTGTCTGACAACATTATGGAAAGGATCCCTACAGAGCCAGACTGTTTGTTTAACCAGAAACATCGTCATCTTCTTGCAACAACTCACCTCTCGCGAGATTCCAGAGCAAGACTTCTGTTTCTGGTTAAACAAAAATGATCTTTAACAAAAGGTATATCTCTGTAGGGATCTCGCATGGATGGCAGTTGTCTCAATTTTGTCGTGGGAGCCACAGTGTCAGACTTTGAAAACGTAGATCAATCAATTGTTGCACAGATCATGGATCCAGTAAACACTGCAACAGCTTGTCACGCCTTATGACTGAAAGACACAAAATTAAAAATGCCACATAAACCATTGAAAAAGTATAGAAAATAAAAAAATAAAAGTATAGAAACAACAAATTTTAGACACATTTAAAAGGTGAAATAAGTAGAAGGGGGTTAAACATGGAAGACCAAGTTGGATAATGAGGCGTGCTTAAGATTCAATCTAAGGTAGCAGAGTCTTATACCCTCTGGAAGTCTTCTACTAGTGAGAAAAATACTAAATCCTGCCTCTTTATGTCTAGTTTGGACTCTACCAAGATGACCTCCGAGGCCAAGAGGGTTCACATCAGGCTAGTTTGATATTAATGAAGCCAGTTGAAAGTGTTTGGCAGGTTAAGTAGCCTATATGCACAGAGTGACAGAGGTGTTGGCTATGCGTAAATTAAAGCATTCCGTTAGGACTTCAATTGAATATGTTAAGTTGCTGCTAATGAAGGCCGTGTACCTGCTGCATAGATTAGCTTGGGGGCAGTTTAGTTTCAATAAGGTACATTTAGACTCTGGTTTAGATCTAACCAATCGTCAAACATCAGATAGATATGTACTGTACGTTTATTGCCTGCATAAAAAAAGTGTCCCTTACTTCTAGTTTAGCTTCAGTAGGACTAATTTGCTATGTTTTCTTTCTAAAACAAGATTCATTTTACACAACATTAGAGTCAGTGTTAGTCATGTTTATGCCTGACTCAGTGAAACCAACCCTGCAACTCATTTTGAATATTGGCAGGTGAGTTTATTTGATTTCAACTTGTGAACAGGTGAAATATGACTGCAATTTTATTCAACAACGACAACTTCCAATACGAATTATTTAAAGAAGTTTTTACGTTTTCTGGAAAGTGTCTGATTTTGATCTCACTTCAACCCAAGCTTACTGATCAATTTCCCCTACTATTCCTATAGTAAGGGGGTTATATTGAGGTGAAATTGGCTTGACAGTCAGATGGAAACATAACTTATATCTTCCTCACTGCTTTTGTCTGTCTGTAAACCACTGCCTCCAACTGTGAGCTGTAGGCTGTAAAAGGGAGCGAATAAGCTCTGAAATACCGACTCCTTGGTAAAACACGCTCGGCATGACCTTTAGTTAACAGACAAATTGAGCTGTGGCCAGAGCACACTCCTGACTCTTGAGTGAACACTGTTAGGCACTGTGAGGAGTGTGTGTGTGTGTGTGTGTGTGTGTGTGTGTGTGTGTATGTGAATGTTAGGGTGGGCCAGTGTATGGGATGTGTGTGTGTGTGTGTGTGTGTGTGTGTGTATGTGAATGTTAGGGTGGGCCAGTGTATGGGATGAAGGTGGGGATATTTGGGGCACATTTACTAAATGTATTTTGTTTATTTCCATTTCTTATAAAATGTGATGTATTTTTAGGGTGTGAGAGAGTCTTCTGGGTTTGCCGGCACCAAACAGATTGAGTTCTGAGTTCCTTTCATTATCTCGGAGCGACTTGCAGACGCAGTCAACCTGTGCTTCTGATTCCGTCAGTGTGTGTGTGTGTGTGTGTTTGCGAGAGAGAGAGCGAGAGATTACAAGAATGAGCATTCAAATGAATAAATCATAACATGATTCAATCTGAATGTTGTTTCATTCTACATTTTCCGGTATATACTACTGAATAATAAGCTGTGTTTATGTCTTTAATATGTGGGTGTATGCATGCATTAGTATTAATGGTTGCAGATGTCAGGGTTGCAGGTAAGATCACTTTCACCAGTCAGTAGTCAGACAAATTTAGCCCTAAGAAAAATGTAAGAAGAGAGTCAGAAGGAATACTAGCTTTGTCCTTTCCCGAGAAAGATTTCCTTTTTTCTTTATGAGCTTCTCCTTTCTTTTTAGTTTCATACTCAAAATCACTGACTGTTGGAGGGGGCAGATTGGTGGAGCAGGGATAAAGTTCCTGTCCACTAGAGCAAAGACGTAGTGTACGTTCACACATACAGACTCAAACACTAGAGGTGCCACAGGCTGCCATTCATTGTGAATGAAACCTCCAAATAGCAGCCTGGTGATTCAAGACTCTTGAAGTCTTGCTGTGGCGCTACTTGGAGAATTTGAGGAACTTTATGCAAATTTCCTCTGACGTGCAGGAGCGACAACCAATGAACAAGACAACCAATCGCACTCATTTTGACTACCTCGATAAACAGAAGCACAGCTGTTAGCAGCTACTATTAGGTCCAACTCCACTATTTAAAAGAACCACAAAAAAAGCCAATGGCTTCCGCATTTAAGATGATATACATATAAACTAATTGATGGTATGTTTATGGGTAGGCAACTAACACTTGGTTAAGGTTTTGTAAAGATGGAGGTTATTGTTAAAGAAGTGTGCATTAACTGTTGGTATATGACAGGACGTGAATACAACTCTCCCACATGAAAACCAGGTGCACTGCACGCCCATCCACCACCTCAAACTCAACACCCTTACTTTCCCCCTCGTTACATAAAAAGCACACTTCTTCCTACTTTCTGCTTCAGCATTAGATGTAAATCTTGAGCAGGAGAATGTTCAAATATGAACGTGATTCCTCGGGATACTGGGCTGCTGTAGACACTCATCATCAATGTGGTGTATCAGATGTATGGTTTAATAGCTATTGCACAATTGATCCACAGTTTGGAGGGATTCTCTCAAAGAGGAGACTCCCTCTGCCACCCAACTGAAGAAACAAAGTTGCTTTGGTGATTCAAGTATCTTGGATCCATGGGAGAACCAACAGTCAATCAAGGTTCCATACACAAGAGATCTAAAACCTTAACTGAAACCCAAAGATATGGCCTGGACATTCTTGGTTGTGTTAAAGAGTAAAAGCCTACCTTTAGGGTTTTTTTGAATATTCATAAAAGTTTCCAATTTGTTTCCTAGTACAGCAATTTATTCCTTGTGGCACAGGGCTTCAGTCCTGGCAGCATGTGGCATGGTGATATAAAAGCTCCTCACTTGAGACAAGAATGAACCCTCACATAAAACCCTTCAAAAAGTGAACCTAATGTTTTCAAATTTACCCCTCACACAGAAATCAACAAATCTGAGTCAAGGGTTCAAGCAAGAAGTCAGTTCCTGTCATGACAGGTCTTTCAGGTGATTTGACAAGGCTGTTATATGTGTGTCATAAGAGGAAGAAGACTGGAATAAAAGAAAACATCAATCTTTTGATATTCATATTGGTGTTCAGAAGCGTTGAAGGTCAGCCATTTCATAGCTGCAGCAAAATTGTCTTCTTTGTTCTGCATGACAACCAAACCTCCTTAATCATACTTTTAGGATGAGACTGCCATGCTTTAATAGTTTTCTTCTTCAACACACTGATGTCCTTCTGCTATTTTACAAAAGGGAGCTACTGTGGAGTGATGAGAATAGGGGGCATGAAATTGTACTAGCCTACTTTTAGGTTACTTTTGTTGCAAGTGTAAATAACAGGTTGTGATTCAACAGTTTTTCCTTAGATATGTAATTACTGTTGGCGTCCGTTGTTGGTTGTCAACTTGTGCTGGTGACATCATTTGGTGCCAGAGTCTGTGCAGTAGTGATCCGCGGTGGAGCAGCGGTATTGAGGTCCCGCCCATACACCCGCCTGAACCAATCGCGAGTAAATCACTGTTGTCAATCATGACATCACCCCCCCGTTTTTATAGCATCAAATACTTGATCACACATCAGCGTAATGAGAAATACATAAAATGACAGAAACCATCTTTGGGAGCATTTTATTTGACGTGTATTTTGATTTTTCAGTTTGGCCCCACATCCCATCCGCTAACATGGAGGGGGCGGGGTTTATGACCCATACTGCAGCCAGCCACCAGTTTTGGCGTCACTTTTGGGGAGTTGTCATGTCGTCCATCTTTACACCTCATGGGTGTGACACTGATTTTAAGTTGATATGGCAAACTTGTTAGCAAACTGTTGCCTATTTACACATCCAGCAGACATGGCCACCTGACAGATCGAAATCTCTCCACCAACTCTTGATAATATCTGGCTCTTTAGCTAATGCTCCACTATGTCCAGCAGCTTGTCGCTAACCTTGTCTGTTTGCTCTTTGGTAAAATGGAAGCATTTCAACCTTAAACAGTGTTACAAACTCGAGTTCTGTGTGACAAAGGTAAACTTGCTTTTAACAGTCCATGTGGTGACTCACTGATACATTTTCCCCTCTGGCTCGCTGCCGAGCCCATTCAGTAATAAACCTGTATCTCTGACTCTGACTCAGGTGCTGCTCATGCCAGCTCTCGTACATACTCGCTGCCCTCAACTTCCCGTACATGCAGAACTGCTGACCATATGCCAAAGAATACTGAAGTGACTTCTTGGGAGCTTTGGGGCTTGCCTGAATCGTTCATGTACTAGAGTCAGTCCTCTGTGCTGGTTAACCTGTTGACCTGTGGATATTCCTATTCCTGCTGCATGCAGAGTTTGGACAGACTCACCACTGTAGTTTGGGTTGATAGTCAGACAATGTGTAGTTAAGTTAATTTCAATACTTGTATTGTCTGAATGTCACTTCTTATTCCTGCTACTGTCATGATACAACATACATATGAGTTGGTAGATTTTGTTTATTTACTGTAAAAAATAATACACACGTAGCATCAACACAATTATCACAATAAGTTAAGTATCACTTCTTGATTTCATTTCATTGAAGCTTTATGTAGCCTACAACCTAATGATTTGGAAGGAAAATAGAGGATAAATGGCTTTGCTTCCATTCCATGCCCACACATCCTGTGCCGTGCACTATTGTGGTCTGAAACACTGAATACTCGAAAACTCGAGTTTTGTTTGCATTCAGAGGTCGAAAACAGTAAAGTTGTGGGCCATAAAACCAAAACAATGAGCTGAAAGGCACTAAAATGCTCCAAAGAGCTGAGGGGAACTGCAGAGTTGGGTGATAATTCTCTGTGGGTTCATCACTGCAAGCAACACCTTTCACATTACATGTAGTAATTTGATCCATTGTTGATATAGAAATATTGGTTAGAGCAGCTTTAACCTTAGCGTAGCCTTTTTGGAGAGGGATTCTAGCTGACTAGAAACTTTTTATTCTTCTCAAAATTGCCTATATTTTTTTGAGTTATTTAAGTGTCCATACAAGGGCGTTGAAACAATATAGGACTGTACAAAGCTGACTTGATTACTTGAAATCTTCTATGATCGAAATAGTGCAAAATAGACACATCAGTACTGACATTAAGTATACAAATGTTAACCAGGGTAGATAATCAGTTCATCTTTAGTAAAGACACCAAATTGCCTGTACTTTTGTGTCTCATAATTGGCTCTGTCTTTACAGTTGATTTAAAGATTTTACTGATTTGTGAGGTTTTGCATGAGCTGGACCAAGTTATCGTTATGATCTTTTTATTCCTGAAGTCAGGCATTGGCCTACCAGGCTTTGTAACAACCTGAAAAAGTCACTGACTCACGCAGAGTAATCCTTTAAATTTCTTCTTTAAATATACTATTTTAACTAATAATTAGAATAACAGTGCTCAGACAGTTTTCAGGAATGCCTTTCAGGGCATTTTGTCACGTTAATGTCAGACTATGTTGTCATAGCACCCCTGATGCTTTACTTAGTAAAAAACTGTTTTGCATTCTTTGTTAAAAATGTTGACAGTTGAAGTTTGACATGATATTTGGTGTGTGCTGGGTGTCAGTCTCTGAGATGAAGCATGTAATTATACTTCAAAGGAAATGGAACTGAGTCTGCAAATGCAGCATACTTGTTTATGTGACAGCACACTCTGTCATGTGTGACAACATGCCCTGACACGGAGCAGGTTGTCACAAGATGTGAAGCAGTCTTTCATCTCTAATAACCTCAACTTCTAGTAAATTATTAAGACTTTAAAAAGGCATTTTTTAGAGAGACCCTCATCTCTTTAAAAAAAAAAAAATGTATGTCAGAATGAAGGTACTAAGAGTAACACAGAGTAAAACATGAACATTTGTTTCAGTCTCCCATTTGTTTTCATATATTCTTGTAGAAAACAGCTCAAGATGGCTGCTGACAAATTACGACACAGCAAATGGCTTGGCATGCATGATATGAAGACTGAGTTACACAAACCAGGGCCTGGTGTACATACAAACAGACGTTACAAACACATGCGCACGTGTACTGTAACACACAAACACTGATCAAAGATCCATTTCCCTTCCTCCAAGCAGCTCCTCTCCTCCCCAGTCAATTTGACAAATCCATTAGGGATCCATTACAGAGACTTTATGAAAAGCAGCTTCATTATTTTTCTCCAAGCACTGAGCGGAGCATAATAAATAAACCCAGTGATGGTAATGATAGCGCTGAAGGGGGTTTAAGCAGTACAGTATGTTTATATGTGAGCGCACATGTGTGTGTACACTTGCGCCTGGATGTGTCATATGTATCCCTGTATAGTTGTGATTGCTGTATTTGTATACCTAAGTCACTTTGAAACTTAATATTTGATGTATTATTTTTCACCCTGCTGTTTCTTTCATAGTCATTTGCCCAGGCTTATCAAAACCATTATGATGCAAGTTCATGATGAGTTAACATCTCCCATCTACTGTATACGTGCATGTAATCTGCTTTATATATCCTTTGCATGTTTGTATCTACCATTTATTTCTATATGTTTGGTGCTTGCCTTTGACCTGAAGTTCTCTGTTGTAGCACTGTATGTATGTCAACTGGGGTGATACTACTATAGGATGCTACACAAACCAGATATGTGTCACTTCCCAGGCATTTAGTCACCTTCAAATGGCATAAAAACCACCAACAACAGCAAGAAAAAGAAACAAAACAGTGGGCCGTGTTTTGAACATACCTTCCCTGATTACATACTCAGCTTCCACACTGCTTTTCTTCATTGTGGTAATTGCTGTGACCTTCATGCTCTATGGCCACTTGCCTTATCTTGATAGTAGTGGCACAGCTCAATGTTGGACAGATCCATATGGTACGCCCACAGTAGAAAGGCTCTTTTCATTACTGTTTGTATACAGAAAGGTGACGTTTCTTTTTTAGCCTCACTAGCAGCAAGGCCTATGGCAGTGTTGGCTGGCATGTCTCTTCACCCATCCATCCAGCACTTTGGTACAGAGCAAGATATCATGACACAGTCCAGATTTCGGTGAAATTTGGAATGAATGTTCATGGTACCTAGAGGATCATTGTAAATAAATAAGTTCATCATAAAACTTAAAAAGTTGCGTGTAAAGGAATTGTGTATACTCATGACATTCCTTTCATATTTTAAAAACTTCTTTCAGCTGAATTTGTTGTTTCTGTACCCAGAAAATGCAAACATGTATTTAGCCTGTCGTCAGTAAGCGGTCACAATGTCAAACTGCAAAAAAAAAAAAAAAAAAGTGTTTTAACTGCTAAGACTGCATAAATATACATATCAAATAAAATGAGAGCATCAATAACATATCAAACAATACAAAATGTGAACTTTAAATTATATTATTCATAAAATACTGCCTATGAAAGGTGTTTTATATGCTTAATATTAAAAATGAAAGTAGAAAATTAAAGAATTTAGAAAAGGGATATTTCAGAATAGTGTGAAATCAGAACAAAAATGTATATAATGCATTTTATTACTTAACTCCATTTCTGAATACCATTATTAGGACTTTGCATTCTCATTGGATTGATCAAATTAAAATGAAAAGTTATGTAATGAGTGCATAAATGTCAAGTTTCAGAAAAAGTGTTCTACCAAAAACCTGTTCCTTCACATGATTGCTAGTTGAGAACCTTTGTCTACAAATATATTTATTTCAAATTAATGTAAAATTTTAAAAAATCAGATTTGAAATATGTTTTGTCCCTTATCTCAAGAATCAGTGAGAGCTCAGTTAAGAGAAGGGGCAGGGTCGACCCTTTTACTATGGATGACATCATAATTCATGAAGTTACTCGCTGATTGGTTGACACGGGGCCAGTGCATGTGAAATAAAATATTAATCAGTACACAAGAGGAGAAAAAATGATGTGGCTTTTAGTGTAGGTGCAGAGAAACAACTTGTCGAACAGAATGTTGCTGTTGGTGGTTCCTGCAAAACTCTTTTTGTGCAAAAACATGTTTACAGTGGACGTTTTTCAGTTATATCCATGTGTGCGAATACATTATGGTTAAGTTATTAGTTTGGGTAATTAAACCTACTTACAGAAAGGTCTGGGTCATAGCTAAGACATTACATGCCCATCCACCACCACTGTGGTATATATGAATATACCACAGTACGGGATACCTCCTGCATTAGCAGTGAATGTTGGTATTGGACAAAAAGTGTGTCCTGCAGATTGGTCCAATAAGAACATAATTCATATTGGACTGGGCTGAAAGGAACAATAAAGGACCTTGACCAGCTGATGGAAAGGAGGGCAAGACTAATCTAAAAAAAGGTGTATTGCACCTTTAAAAGGAATTAAAATGAACTACAGAAAGACTGGTAATCACTGATTCATTACAAAAAAAAAACTTGAATGCATGAACTGGTAAAGTCACTGTACAGTGCGCATTTGAATTTCTTCAAAGAGAAGTTGCGGTTTCTTGTAAAACTAGACCTTCACTGAATGGCTTCACCATCACTGCTGCTCAATGTAGTGTAAATCTCTGTTCAGTTTGATCCTTGGCAACATGACAGGAAATGCTGTGACAAACTGGGAATTGAGTCTGGGTGGTACTGTCTCAGTGATAGACACACACACACACACACACAAACACACACACAGACACCTGCCTGTGCTACGTGCTGGGGAAAAAAACGGGAACCCAGATGATAAGTGGCGTTCTGCAGGGTAACAGACCTGCACTGCCAAGTTGGCTCACACACACATAAACATGAAACAAATGCACTGAACCCCACACAGACATACACAATAATTACCTCTGCATGAAAACGTGAAAAAAAAATGACACGTCAGAAGTGAATGAATAAATAATAGTCTGGCAGGAGGAAAATTGAGATTTCTCTAAAAACTGAGAAGTGGTGCTCTTAAACCCGGCAATCTCACCTCGCTGGTGTTAAAGAGACCTGCCACAAACAGGAAGTGGGTATTAGGTAAGCTGACAAGCTGTCACAAAACTCAGCTGAGCTGCACTTAATGTACAAAGAGGAAAGGCCTAAAGGTGCGTTTTCTTGCCACATTACTTAAAGAAGGGTTTTCATCTTTATGAGGCGACTCCCACCTGATTTTCTCACAATCTACCCAGCAGACGCCCAGATGTTTTATAAAAAAAATTTTCTCCTCCTTGTCTTGCCCTTCAGCTCCATCAAAGTCCCTGCCTTCCGCTCATCTGCCACATACTATTACAGTTACTCCAAAATAATGTCAATGTACACCTCCCTGGGGACTTTCTTGCTGCTTTTACTTAACTTGACAAGATGTTGAGTCAGATGTTGTGCTACAGTGGGTTAGCAGTGATAGAGCACCAATCCAATTTGTTGAAAACTTCACATTGGTGCATAGTGCATACATGGTTTTAGCAGCTCCTTTACGTGCTTCATTTTCATAATAAAAATAGAAAACACAGGGATGCAGTGGGGTCAGAGAGGCCAAAATATCAAAAGAAAAGTTCTCCTCAGCCCTGCTGAGCATTTTAGCTTCGCTCAGCTTGTTACGCCCCACAACTTTACTGTTTTGGCTCAGTCTTGGCGCTCTCATCAACATAGGCGTAAATTGCAGTATGGCAAGTGCCATACCTTGGACTCAGTTTATTTTTTTTTTAAAAATAAATAAATAAAAATATACTAATTTCACGTATTGCCTTAAAATTGCTGTTGCTCCTGAGCAGCTGCCAGTGTCCCCTGCTCAGTCTAGCCAGGCGGCTAACACATATGTTTTGCTGTGTTTTGAATAGTCCTTGGTTACCTGCTAGAAATTCGCATATAATTCAATGCATTCTTTATTTTCTGTGAAGTTTAAACAATGACTAATGATAGAGCAGAGTCCGCTCTCTGTCCAAGGTAGAGTGCAGCTCGGGACGCATATTTCTATCCGAACCCGACCCGAGTCAGAGAGAGTAATAACTGAGCCCGACCCGAACCTGACAGGCATTCTGTTATTTATGTCAGAACCCGACCTGAGCCCGCTGCAGTTAATGTNAGCTGGAGCAAATCAAAATGCCTCCATACTGTCTGTGAGGAAGCTGTAGCTTCCCTGCTGTTTCTATGCTGGATTCACTTATGAGTAGTAACACGCTGCAGGTGATCAGTAAGAACCACGCAGTAAATGTCACGTAAATAACAAACCCCAGCACTGAACAGGGCGCACCATGTCAAGAATGACGTGACCGAACCCAAACATGATTTCAGAATGTTTGTCAGGTATCTACCCTCTAGTCCATGGTGCTGAAATGTGTGCCAAAATAGATACGATAAAAGGCGTTTTCACTGCTCTCTCTAAGTCGTGCATTACATGCAAACATTAGGCACTGTGAAGGTGAAAGAGATTTCAATAGGATAGTAGGTCCTTGACGTCATGTCACATTGCCATACCTTGGCTTTTGCTGAAACAACGCCCCTGCTCATCAACCTTGCTTCAAGCCACAATTCAGCGGTTTAAAGCGAAAAAGCTCTTATAAACCCACTTTACCCTACCTTCCCAACACCAAATGGCAGACAGACAAAGTCAGTGACTAGCTGGTTATGCAGCCTGGGCTGTGACTATAGATATTGGCACTGAAGGTACAAGTTGGCATTGAAAGGAAAACTTGAACTGAAAAAGGAAACATTGGCATTGTAACACTTGTATTTCATAAAGTTGCATTGGCGCTGAATTGAAAAATAAAACACAGGCATTAAAAAAAATACAACCTTCCAATAAACAATGAATGTAACACACTTTCATTTTTTGACCATGCACTTACAATCTTCTTAGTCTTATTTCATTTTGATCTTTTTTACATTCTGATGTTTTTCAATGATAATCTTCAGACAACAAAAATACTTCAGATGGCAGAACAACAAAGCGTTGAAAATAGTGAAACAACAACGGCTGAGAGAAACAGACTTGCTTGCGGTTTGGGAATTCCAGGTGAACTCATGGAAGCCATTGCCCTACGTAGGTGTGCAGTCATGCCAGAGGCTTTGGAGCGGACGGAGGGTTGTGGGACTATGGTAATAATCTTCTACGTCTTCTTATCATTAATAGTTGGTCCATGCTTGTTTTTGGATAAAAACAAATATCTGTAATAACAGAACAAAAGCTCACAGGTAATCAATGCGATCCACCATCTTGCTACTACTGTTCCATTACTACTTCCATTGTGCATTGTGCAACACCCTCCATTGATGATTGTTACGGCCACCACCAGAACTCAAACATATTGCTCAACCCGGTGGCCAGCAACATATATAGAAAACGCCATTCCCAATGGTTAGTTTGGTTTATTAATAAAACCTTTCGTTTTAAACAAATTATATGACACATCAACCAAAACTATAAGAGTCTGGAGGTCTGGGCAAACATAACAAAAGATGGGGGAAGTCTGGGCCAGCCACATAATGGGCTGTCAGACCCAAAACCCTCCCAAACCTACCAAAATAGTGCAAAAACTATACAACAAACAAAGCCACGAAAACTAGACTACCAGACCTCCATCCTCAAAAGAAAGAAACAAAACAAGAAACCAAAGAAACAAAACACCACAGGTCAGACAGCTGCTTTGTCTGTCAGAGAGAGAGCGAACTCCTCCCCCAATCTCCCTTAAATAGGGGCCGGCCACCACTTAATTTCCCGATCAGGAACACCTGAGAAAGAGAGAAAAAAGGAGGGAGAGAACACAGGAAGGGGGGGGGGAGTGCGTAACAATGATGCATCCTTGATTACAATGGTTCAGCTCAAAACTGGTGGAAATACGGGCTGATACACTAGATAGTACCAAGGTTCCAAGAAATGGAACCGGTTGAAGAACCAGAGCTAATTTGGTGGAAAAAGGGCATCACTGTCCCTGGGTAAGATCTATGAGGTGGGGGATGGTGCACACTGCTAACTGGCACAGTGTCTTTATGGATGCTACCACAGAGATTGCCAAAGTAAAAAGAAAAATAGAAAATCTAATTTCTCACGTCATGGCTTTAAAGTACATTGTACTTACAATTAGTTGAAAACACGACACTAGCAGAACACTTTCAAGAACTGAAATTAATAATAATAATATGGCAACATTTCACAAACTGTAGGCATGTGGGCAACACTCACATATTATAACTACAGGCGAAAGTAAATGGTGGCATACATTCTAATACACAATTTTGTAAATTGCAAATTCTTAAGCCATTACGAGAATTCAATTCAATTCAATTCAGTTTTATTTATATAGCGCCATATCATAACAAAGTTATCTCAGGGCACTTTGTCATAAAGAGCAGGTCTAGACCGACTCCTTATGTGTACAGAGACCCAACAATTCCCACCAAGAGCAAGCACAAGCGACAGTGGCAAGGAAAAACTCCCTTTTAACAGGCAGAGAAATGTTTAACTTTTCTTACAGTGACTCATCACACACATGCAAAAAATATCAAATTTAATATCATGTCACTAATTATGCAGTTGCATTCAGATTTCTGTTCCTGTCTGTTTATCTAATCTTGTTGATTATAATAATTACCATACAATCACAATGTTTGTTTGAAGCAGTTCTAATGAGCACCGCTTAACTTAACTACTACTATACTGTAATATGATTATGGTTAAATGCATTTCTACAGTGTCATAATGCTGCCTTGTTATGCTTTAGAAAAGATTAGTCAATAATCAGTCAGTCTGAATTTGTTTGGTATTGTGGTTATTTCATTTGATACCAGCCAGCTGAGGTTGAGTTTGGCACTTATACCATATTGTAGTAGAAACATGTATAACATTAGCATAGACATAAAGTTTATTCTGCCAAAGACAGCGTGTCCTTTCCTGTTGAGGGCTTAAAGAACTTTGCTCTTTTTCTTTCCCTTTGCTCAGTCTTGGTATTCTTCCAGCTTCTCTTTGTCCTGCTGCAGAGTTCAGGACCTCTGACATCAGATTTATTAGACTGTCAGTGGACTCAGCAGTACCTGCTTTGATACCTAGAGCTCATATTGTGTGAGTGAGTGTGTGTGTGTGTGTGTGTGTGTGTGTTTTATTGCACTGTGCATAGGTGCAATTGTGTGCATACATAGGTGTGTGTGTGTGGGTACAGAATAATTGCTTGTGTGTATACTGCCCACAGCTGGCCACATGGTGTGTAATCAGCACCTGTACCTCAGTGTGGGAGTCACAGGTCAGGGATTGGAGCTTTAAGCTGCTCTGCGCTCCCACCGACACCACAAACCCAACTGACACAACCAGTGGATTAAGCCGTAGTCCTCCCAAGGAGACAAACTCTTACCTACACTACATCTGTGTTGGTCTCACCACTAGATCTGCACTGTGTATCCCATGTACACAGGGACAATGTGTACAGTATGCTTTACCCTTTGTTTACCAGTGGCTCTAGACACATTGGAGTTTTAGGTCTACAAACATTTCTTAGTGGCAGAGCTGCTCTGGAGGCAGAAATAATCATATTGGTTGACTTAACGCTCATTGATCTCACCAAAGAACCACATTTAGTAGTTGAAGAAACGTTACAGTGCTTCCCTGTACTGTACTATAGACTTCACAGCACTGTTCACACTGTTGGCATTAAGTCACGTTCAGTGTTGATCACTGCAGGGCCAGAGGTAGTGGTTTGGGCAAATAATGTTGGGCTGCAGTGATCATCTTGTTGCCACTGCGGCCCAAACCAGGAAAAACAGAAAAAAATCGATGCATGCAAGAAACATTTCAGTTACTATTGCCTAGTTAGCAAAAAGGTTGAGTGGCTTATCTGCAAAACAACCAACAACAATTTTAATGACTTTTTTTGTCCCACCATTGGAAAAGGCTGATATTGATTTGCACAACTTCCCTGTCTAAACGTAACATGTCTGATATGGCAGTATTTTGGCAGGACTGGTGAAGATTGCATTAGATTGTACAGTTTTCGATGTATGCCTTTTTCACTGAAGACATTTTGACATGTCACAGTAGCAAAAGCACATGTGTAAATAATCAGATTAATGATAGCTCCTGGTATTGTGCACACTACTGTCACACTGTCATGACTTACTGGGACACTTGGACAGAACAGAGCCATTTTTTTCCTTTTTCACAACGGACGTTTTGACTTGCCATAGTAGGAAAAGCACAAGGTGTATCTAAAGTCAAATTTTGCTTTGCCAACGAGAAACATTTAGTATCCATTCATGATAAACGGCAAGCCAATGTAATGTTTTCTAAACAGAAGTTACTAGCCACAAAGGACAATAGAGTTGCATATTGGGATGAGCCACTCCAGTTTTTACTCTCATTCCACATTTACAATATCTGCTTTCTTGAATGATGTAACCATCATATAGGTTTACTGTAAGTTATGACTACCTGTTTTAATTAATTCATCTTCAACTGAGAAATCATGTTTTGTCTGTCAGTTTGGCATGGCAGATGGCTCTAAATACTACAGTATCCATGAGCCTCAGACAGCAGCCATTGCTATTGAGAAGAATCAGAATCAGCTTTATTGGCCAAGTATGTGTACACATACAAGGAATTTGACTCCGGTTTTGAGTTACTCTCAAGGTTCTTACACACAGAACAATTTACAGGACGATAGAAACAGACATACAGATAAAAACAAAGGTGAAAAATAGGTGTATATAAAACATTATATACTGAATATATATAAAGCAGTATACAATGTCTATATACAAGTCAAGTGTTCTGTAGGTTGTAAACAATTACAAATTGTGCAAAGGAATAAATATTGAATGGGTACTAGATTATGTACAGTGTGCATGCAAACATGTCTATATACAGTTTATAGAGCGTGCAGGATTTATAGACGGATGTTACACAGTATGTATTTTACTATAACATATCAGCGAATCGGTATTCGGTAATTCAGTATTCATAACACATTTTCCTTGCATTTATTGTATGTTTTTATGTACACAGATTTGCACCTTATCAAACCACATACTTTCAAACTCGGTTACACGGCAATATCTATGTTAAAGTCTGCTAACATTAGCCACCACAAGCTGCAGGTCATACCAGACCAAGTAAAGCTGTAGCAGCAAAAACCCTAAATTGTGTACTGAATTGAGCAATTCCTTAAAAATTCATCTTTTCATTTGCAAAAAATAAGAAGTTGTTATTTCTTCTTCTAATTCAGTGTGTGTTATGCGATTTTCTATGTTCTAAGTTGTGAACATGCAGCGCTGTCACTTTTCCAACAAAATGTGGTGGCACAGTAAAAGGAGCACAAATGCTGACATGTCCTTGTGTGTTTAGCTTGTTAGATCTGAACTGGGTATTTTGTCATTTCAGAAAGGGACATATATGGAGTGTGATTTAAAAAAAACATATACTACTTCATCCAAAGTTTTTCTGTTTGTGTGTTTTTCCGGCAAGTTGCAGCATTTGTACAGTATATGCTGACAGCAGGCATAAATTAGTGATCACGAGACTGTCCAGATGTGTCTTCTTTCCCCTGGCAGCATGTATGCCCTCACCCGTTTTCGAATGGGAAACCCACCTACAGCACAGTATGAGTAAGCTCCCTTTCTAGCCCACACACACACACACACACGCACACACACACACACACACACACACACACACACACTGGGGTTTAACTCAACCAATGAGATTATTTCTGCTTGAAGAACAGCACTGCCTGTGATAAATGTTTGTAGAAATAAAACTCCAAATCTGCTGTTTCTCAGCCCTTTTGCCTTACATACCCCTTCTACTCCCCCACCCCGGAGCATTTAAAGAATTTCAAAAGGAAAATAGATAATACTGCTTAAGCCATTCATTTCACCCCAGCATGCTGCAATTTCAGCTCACAGTGATATTCGATGGCTGCTGGTGTTGGTTTAGCTGCAGCTAAATACAACAGGTTTTTCATTTTTTCAACAAGTTGGATTTTGAGTTCTCGCATCTGAAGTGTCAAATACCCACTTCAGCTCTCTAGAGCCTCAGCTAGTAGACAAACCCCACAGGATAGAGGCACTGGCTTAAGTTGAAGAAACTCAGCCATGCTAGTCATGGCTCTAGGGATGGCAATGGTGGCCGGTCCACTTTGGTCCAGGCTGAGATATCGTAACAACTATGGGATGGATTGCCAGGAAAATTGGTACAGACATCCATGGTGCTCAGATTATTAATCCTACTGTCTTTGGTGGTCCGTTAAGTTTCCTCCAGCGCAGACATTCAGTGAAATGTCTTGACAGCTGTTGGATGGATTACCATGCAATTTAGTGCATGCATTCATGGCAATGTAACAGCTGTTTGCTGTTAGAATTCCTTTCATGATTTTAAAAAGGTTCAACAAGCTCCTGTATAATTCTTCCAGTGGAGAAACCTGAAAGAGGTTGTTGTAGTGGGCGATAGCAATGTGGGCCATCAAGTGTAAACAAATGGACTACCATCTATGCGCTAAAAAGCTGTTTAAGTTTGTGATGACTTTTGGTTACACCTACTAGTGCAGCATAAAGTGACCCACAGGATGAATCCTAATCACAGGTGACTGACTTTTCCTCCAGTGCCACCAGCAGATTGACATTTGTGGAGGAGAGAGGCACAGAGAGGAGGGGAGTGACAGAAACAAAGCAAATAGACAGTGAGGGGCCCGGACAGGTGGAACACTCTTTTCCAGAGCACTTTATAATTGAAAAAACACCTTAGCTAGACCCTCCTTTTTATGCTATAAATGGAATTGTAACTTTGACTATTGAAATCCAGACAGAAAGATGCAGTTTAATCTGATATATCCTAACAACTCTGGTCATCCCCTGACTTTTCCTCTAGCGCCACCAGCAGGTTCACATTTGTGGTCTTGAGTGAAATATCTCGACAAGCCATCCAATAGGTTCGCCATGAAATTTGGTACAGGCATTCATGTGCCCCACAGCATGGATTGTGATAACTTTGGTGATCCCTTGACTTGATCATCGGGTTAAAAATTGTTTTTGTCCAATATTTTGGTTTATGACCAAATACCTGCAAAATTAATGACATTCCCATCAGCTTCAGCTTTGTTGAGTTTAATGCTAATTAGCTGAATTTCATCAGCATGTCACTGTGAGCTTGTTGTCATGCTGACACTAGTATGTAGCTCAAAGCTCAAAGCACACATTTTTTTACCTTTTTTTTTTGCATTTCTCTGAGTAGACAAAAGAAGTGAACTGTGCGGTGTACTGTTGAGCAAAGTTATGTAGTAGGTCTGGATTTAAAGTAATTTGTGCTGTTACAAATGTCAGTGTGATTTTGAATTAGGTGGAAGAGACTCCAGAAACTGGCGACAACTGACTCCAGTTTACACATGGTGAAGCAGCCAGGTGCCCCTCTGCCCATAATACAGTTACTGGTACCACTGCTATTACAATAACAACAGTATGACTCTGTTTGGTACTGGCGCTGTGGTCTTTCACCCTTCAGTCTACATGGTAATAGATTGATTAATTCACAATTAGGTCCAGTGTTGAAAGTCTATCCGTGTCTGCTTCTCGGAGCGAGGTACATCTGTTTAATAAACAAACACACACACATTACATAGACACACACTGATGCTCAAACACATGTCCACATATACACATAAACAAATCAAGGCACACAAGACATGTACACACACACACACACACACACCCCCCCGATCCTTTTGTCAGGGGGGTGAGGCATCTGCTGTTTGTTGTTCACAAATTATTGATAGCAGTAAACAGAAAGTTGAGGGGAAAACAGGCATTTCTCATGCTGATGAAAATTTCACGACCTGTCAGCCCATTCAAACCAACGCTTTGTTACCGAGCAGGACGGCACGACAGAAAGAGACATCTCCGCCACATCTTTTCCACAGCGAGCAGAGCGGCACAGAGAGGAGGGGAGTGACAGAAACAAAGAACATACACAGTGAGCAGACCAGGGACAGGTGGAACACTTTTTTTCTCCCTATTTTTCCCAGAGCCCTTTGTAACTGAAAAACCGCCTTCACCGAATCCCTTTTTATGCTATAAATGCAAGTATAATTTTGACTAATGAAATCCACACTGATATATTTTTATTCTTTATACATTTTTGCCACCTTGTTTTTTATATTAAACACCATTTTCGCATTAAATCTCTCTTTGAATAAATAAGAATATACACAAAATGTGATTTAAGAGGTGTTTATTGTGGTCTTAAGGAGAAAATGTTCCAGATCCATCATAATGGCATGTTTGACATGTTATAATCTAATTGGCAGGGGGGTTGAGCATGTCTCTCACCAGCTGTGCAGCTCTTACTCTCCAACATGTGGATATCATGTTTCTAGATTAGTGGCACTAATCTAGGATAGATCAACAGCCCTGTATCCCAGGAATTACATTCATGTTGTATGATTCTGCACCTCATGATTTATATCCAATGCCAACATTCACTGCTGATACACAAAGCAGGGTCCCTTTTATGTAGCTAGGTGCAAAGTGAGGGTGTGGAGGGTTGGGGTTTCAAGCAGGAGACCAGAGTTTGTGTCCCATCACAGACCTGCAATGAATGTTCACCTTTTTTATTCACCATGATCACAATCTTCCCCTAACCTTAAAGAGTAACTTAACACCAGGCTCAAAAGTAGTGTTTGAACGCATCAAGTCTGTTGCGCCTGTAACCAAACAACAGTGATGTCACGGTGTACTGACACACCCTGGAATACATGCTGACATCACTGCAGCAAGATGAGAAGCCACTAGAGGTCAGCAAAAACAAGATTTTCAGTGAGTGTTAAATTACTCTTTAACCAAGTGTTTCATGTGCCCTAACCCGAAGCATAACTTTAATATATTTAAATAAATATATTTATTTGCTATAACCATAATCTTTCCTTAACTTTAACCACGTAGTAGTTGTCATGCACAAATATTGTAGAAAGCGAGAATCAAGAAAACACGGACAAAAGTAGTGGATTTACAATACAGCAAGTTAAATAGAGCAAAGAGACGTGTACAGATGAAAACAATCATGATGATAATTAACATACAACTGATTATCAATTATGAATATACAAACACCTTCCTTAGTGTAACGTTACTATTAACCAGGGAAGAGGACAAAATTCAGACAAAAATGATCAACAATAAATTAAAAGACTACGGACACTGTAGTGAGTGCAACAAGCATTATTAAGCATTTCGAAGGCTCCTTCAAATGCAGCTGAGAAATGCGACCTTCTTTTCCCGAATCTGAAGGATCCAACAGCTGGATCCTTCGCGGCCCAACTTATCCCAAGATTCATTGTGCGCAAGAGAATATGGCGTCCCCAAACATAGCGTCAACAGCGGCCGAGCAGGATTACATTTTTAAATGTAAATATTGGGTTTCAACTCACTGGAATAGCTAACGATACAAATGTTAAAAAACCAAGGGGCCTCAAAAACCTCAAACCTCAACTGCAGCTGTCAAGGTTGCTAGGCGACATGATTGGCACTTCATGACGCTGGTGACACAAATGGGAACCACCAAAAACCAGACCATCTCACTTAACAACACTCGGTTTGGCCATTGAATTGAGACACAGCTACTGTGATGGTTCTCCCTCTCCAGAGGAGAATGTCAACGTTGCTAGGCAACGTAGAGTTGCGTGTGTGCGTGCACCACACGTTGTTCAAAATTGTGCAGCTAGGCTGTGTTTACTCAGAGTAGGCCTACATTTTAACTGACCTACTTTTTACTTTGATCTAAGTACATTTTTACACAAGTTATTGTACTTGTTTAATATAACAGTACTTTCACTTGTGTAAAAAGTTCTAGTACTCTTTCCATTGCTGGTTAACAGTGCATTTCATAAAAAAAATTGCAAGTCAAAGTTTAACAATGAAAAAATCACATCAAATCTTAACATGAGATCTTGTTCAGGCGAGACAATATATATAAATGTATCATTGAACATAGATTGTAAAAACAGCAACAACAACAACAACAAAAAACCCCAGGACCAATGTTTAGGGTCAGTGCAGGGATAAGTGTGTTAAGAATGTGCTGTATACAAAGAGCTTTGTAAAGCACTGTTGAGAATTTGAATTAACCCACAAACTGAACAAAACCTTTAGAATTCATGCCAGACAAGATATGAAAAAAAAAAATTCCCTTTTCTTCAAATGTTTCTCTTCAGGGTTGTTTACCTCTCTCAGCCATATCCTCCTGCTATTCCTGGCCTCTTTATTGACTCCTGCAGCCGCCTTTGTTATCTCCCCACTGTGCTGTCTGGAAAAGTGGCAACCTTAAGTGTTCTTTAGTGCCACTCCTGTGGTGGAACGTATTTTCTGAAACAACACAGGATAGGCAGGCTGTTTATGACGTGAGGAGATGTGGCGAGGACAGCCTTTTTTTTTTTTTTACAGGAGAAATCACTTAAGTGCATATGTGTTTATGTGCATGAGATTCTATTGTTTACAGTCAACAAAAGCAGCACATGGAAACATTTAGGGCATAAAGAACAGAGTTGCATTTGGGGAAGAACTAGAGTGAGGATCAGGATAAATAAGAGATAAAGTTATAATCCACCATATGTTTAAGTAAATGTAACTTTTGTTACTTTATTGAATTGTTATATCATAATCAGTCTATTTCACACGAGCCACACCCTTTAAAAGACTAGGAGTTACCACTCATTTTGGGAAAGCCATGCAGTGAATTTTGCAAATATGTGACAATCGTAACAAATTGTACCCTATACTTAGCCTGCGTCTATGACTCTGAGACCAGTTTCTATGCATTAAGCCTTGGAGTGCACCCCATTTGTCTTTCACATGCAAGGAACTTAATGTGAGGAAATTGAGAAAGGAATGGAAGGGAATGAGTATCCATTAAGCCCAGTTTGGACCTAAGATTTGCGACCTGCCAGTTTACACCAATGTGACTAGACAAGACGGTGTATCGTTTCCATAGCAACGACTCTCTGTATTTCCGTTCTATCTGCCGGCTTTTCAGACTTTTTTTTGTAGCTGGATTTAATTTGTAGCGTCTTAAAATATGAATGAGGATAGTGATAGTGAGTTACTTGCTACAGTTGCATTTCTAGTGTTGATGAAACGGCGAAAACATAAAAACACAAAAAGGTCAAGATGACCGGCAGATTTCGCTACAAGCTGATTGGCTGCTGAAACAGGTGACATGGCTTACGTTCTAAAACCAGCTGCTGGCGACTTGACAAGCTGAGTCGCAGGCGACGCCATCAGCCAGCTTGAGTCGAGCTGAGACGGACCAGATCACACCACTGCAACTTTTCCAGAAAGGTCCATGTTGTTTCTTCTTTTAATTAACATTAATGCTGTCTAATGAATAAAAGCCTGTAAGGTCGTGCAGGCTATCAGCACAACACAAGTCTGCTTCTACACTCACATGGCACACTCTAATCACCACATCATATACCAATAGGTAAGCCATTAGTGCAATGCCCACTTTCTTGCTGCCATGCCTGCTGCCACATTGTTCACCTGAAAGCTATGCTGACACTTGCTGCCACTGCCTATATGGCATTTCATAAGCCCACCTACACCCCAGCATCCACGTGAAGGCACTGAGTCCCGACTGTGCTGCGCTGAGCTTGGGGTTTCTTGTAGGTGGGGACGAGGTCCGAGTCTAGACACCAAATATCAACACTGTACATATTCTGCATTCACATAATAATGTGCTCCATGTTTGCTGGTTGACTAAAATAAGCATCTAACTGGAATGACTGGTAAAATGGTGGCAAAAAAAAAATAGTAATTGGGTTATATGAAATTAAGAAAGAGGAAAGGAGAGGAGGAAGCACTGAAGGAGTCATGAGATTCATCTCTGGTAGATGCAGAATGAGGTCAGAGTAGCACTTTTATGGTCAGTCATTATATGGTCAATCAGCTTATTCTGATTGGCTGATCACTTATACAATATATGCAAATTTCATTAAGCAGCTCAGCTGAGATATGAGGTCAAGTCTATAGAACCCATATGAGGGCTCCACATATTATATAGAACAAAGGTTATTAGGATAGCCGCCATAATTAGAATTTTAACTTAAAATATTAACACACAGTGAAGCATTATAGCAGACAGAGAAGGCTTTGGTGCAAATCCTTCCATCACATAATCACATAATGGATTAAACTCCAAATTAGACTCAAAACAAGCTTGAATGAATTAACATTTTTCCAGAGCACTATGTTCAATTAGTTTATCATTTTAATCCCTTTATAATACTCCTATATTATTTGCAAGGAATTGCTGTGGGGAAGTATCTTGTAGAGCTTAGTGACTTTACAGGGACCTAAACACATTTGAATTTATTGTATTTTAAACTCTGATACTACTAAAGAGGAACACTACTCAGCCTATGAAAACAGTTGTATGATACATTTTGTGGCTCTGGAGGAGCTTTGTCAAGTGTGAGAAAATACCCCTGATGATGTCACCAGGGGTTTTTAAAAGTTTTAAAGTATAATAGACTAGGGTGACCATATTTTCAAATCCCCAAACCGGGACCCTTAAATGTACCACATGTTCATACACGCGCACATGCACATGCACATGCTGACGCACACACCATAGGCATTTTTATCAGGATGGGGGACAATTAATTCAGTGCTTAGCAAGCCTACCGAGCACAACTTTCAACACCGTGAACGCAGCATTTCCATTGCCGTGTACTTTACGAAGGAAGGAGGTTCTGTTAGAAAGAGTCACAAGCATCATAGCCTATGACGCATAGGCTCATAGGCACCCAACAGCAACAGCTGTTAGAGGGCGAAGCCTATATGAAATAGATAGTATAATATTATAATTATTATTTTCATTGTGGTGTTAACTGGGACAATTTGGTAGTGAATGTTGAAAACCAGGACATTTTAGTGTTTTACAGATATTTGTTAGGACTCGGGACACCCAGCTTGACACCAGGACAAACCGGGACGTGGTGGTGGTGGTGGTGGGAGAACTCTTGTTCTCTGGTGCACCTTTTTTTCTTTTGATAGCCAAGCCTACCAACGAAACAGCATGATAATGATTGCACAATCGGGTCTGTGAGAAAGGCTCCGGCTGAAATCTACCAGCGAATTCTCTCTAGAAATAAAAACACAGTATTTACGTGGTACAGCATGCGGAAAGCAAAGAGAACAGGCTACTAACCTAACAACCGGGCACTGCCATCACATGGAGACGAACAAAGAAGTTGCTAACTGTAATATTGTCTAATTTATAATAAACAAAATTGGGTTAATTAAATGATATTTATTGCTAACTCATGAACTTGTTGGACAGAAGTTACAGCAAGCATGGTGTTTTTCTTCTTCTGATGGTAATCTGTACAACAATCCATCACTGTAGCGTGTAGCTCTAGACCATACGAGTGAAAGAAATTGAAAAACTTGTTAGCAGATTGTAATGTGCAAACGCTGGACACTGCTTTTTTCTATCTACTGTGAAATTTGAAAGGGGACTATATAGTGGATTATTTTACACACTCAGCATTTGGACACTCCAATAAAATGGCGGACAGTAAATATAGTGCACTGTATAGTAAAAAGGGAGTAATTTCTGAAACAGCCCTATACTAGTAGGGACTAAAAGTCGAGATATCTCGGCCTCTGCTTCTTCAATTTTGGTCATTCTGTTTTAAATATATCAATTTCAAGTTCTCCAACTAGAAGTGCAATACTAAGTTGTTGGAGTATGGCATGGCATTTCTCTGTCACTCAGAATTGTATTTGCTCTTTGTAAATTTGTCCAAATTGGGATTGAGATTTGTTTGCCAGTTGGATGTCACAGGTGGTAATTTATTATTCCAGTGTTTATTAATAATACACCCACATCAGGGTATCCTGAGAACCAGACAAATCTGCGAGCTCATGTTTTATTTGCTCTGGCAGATGCGTCTGGTCCCCCTCCCATTCAGACAGATTTCCATCCAACCTGGCCAGGGTCGGGCCAGTCACAACCATTTATCTAATATGGGGCGGGTTTGATACGATGACTGTAGAGAAGCGCCATTGAGGCATTTTGGTAAACAATCAAGATGGCTGCCGCTGATGTGGAACGTTCTGAATCCGCTATCGCATCAGTATGAAACAAACTGGACAATATATTTTCTCTAAAAGAAGAACAAACAACTGCACTTAAAGCTTTTGCTGATGAGAAAGATGTGTTTTCCGTACTTCCGACAGGATTCGCTCAGTGCTACGTCAGACATTTCATTGTTCTGATTGGTTGTAGGTCTATCCAATTGTGTCCAGAGGCTTTTTGATCTGTGCCCATTGAAAACGCCCCTTGGAAATCGAAAATGAACTAAACTGTTTCAATATGTGTCAGGTTGACAATATGGCAACTACACATCTATATCAGCTATTAAAGCAGTTGTCCTCACCAGAAGAACGACAGCATTGTCCAAATGCTTAAAATGACCACTGTTTACGTTTTCCTGACAAATAATGCCTTTCCTCTCTCAGAAGCACAGGTGGAAGCAATGTGACATTGTTATACTACCACAAAACCTCTAAGGGAGGAGCTCGGGGTGGATGGTTGGGTGTACAAAACATTGCCTTTTGACACCAGAGACTGCTGTTTGCATCATGTCCTACCAGTCACAATGTTCCCTAACCTTAACCACATAGTTTTAGATGGCTTAAGTTAATTAAACTTTAACAATAGAGAAATCAGAAAAAGCTTGTCTAAATCAGTTTTTGTAATGGTCATTTGGGTCATCTTGAAGGACAGCATATTTTGTCATTTAGGTATGAGGAATTGTTTAGTATTGCATTTGCTGGTTGGACTTTGTGTGGGGCCCTAGATGCTCCTCTAAATCTGATAAAAGGGCCAGGAATTTAACCAACCAACCTCACGCTGTCTTTACCCTTGTTCTCTTTTAACCTTCATTTCCTCTCCCCACTCCTCTCTCCTTGCCTTTCCATCTCATTCTCTCTCTTGTGGACCCTGGGATCCTTAGGCATGTGTGTTGTTAATAATTCAGCCTGGAGGATGGATTTTGATCTTCATTTGTAGCAGGAAATGCCTTGCTCCACTGAACAACGCACTCCCGCTCAGGCCCCTGACGTGTCTTCAGAGACAGAGAGCAAAAGCCTTTTCCCCTTAGATGGCTGCTTTCAAATGCAGGGGAAAGAAAATGGACAAGAAAGACAGTAGCAGTGATTTTATGTTTCTTTTCTTTGCACGCACGGAAAACATAGCCCTCGACCAAGAAGTAATGCTCTCAGTAGAGTCTCTCACGCATTTTTAGAAACATCCCTTTTTTTGATAGATTTGGGGGTCATTTTTTCTCCATTTCCTCTTGCCATTTTTCTGTATGTTGGTGTTTCCAATTTTTCCTGTTTCATGACACATTTTCATGTGGTGACACATTAGTATCCATCAGTTTTGAAGGGCAGGGCGATCAGGGAGGCCTGTCGACTGCTGTGTGTCATACATTATACCACAGAACTAATTTCCTGTCTGAGTTTAACAATGTCTGTGTCCTCTGAGAGGTGAGACTATATGAGGGACACATCATGAGGTTCTACGTGTTTCAGATATTGTGTGTGCATGTGTGGAAGATGGAAAGAAATGAGACCACATAAGGCCAGAAGGAAGTGGGAAAAATTCCTGTGTCCTTGAACGTGACATTCAATGTCACTCTGGCATCATACAGTGTGATTCATGAAAGACATGTTGGGCTGAATTTAGCATATATGGTCATTGTCTTTGATTATAAACAGCAATACTTTATTAATCAAATGCCCAGGAAACTTCTAACTTTACAATATGGCTGTCAAAAATCCCAACAAGTCTTCCCACATAAGCCGCAGAATAGGTCGTTTGTCAATGACTCCCAAACGACATATACATACTGTAGGTGTGCCGGACATTCGTCGTCATGGTAACAATAATAAACATGTGGTTAACGTTGTGTAATGGTTGCAGTTTGGTTAGGTTTAGGCACCAAAATGGTTGGTTAAGCTAAGGGAAAGATCATGGTCATGGTTAAAATAAACCAATGTTGACTGACAACTGGATCTCCTACCTAAGACGTTTTGCAATTCCATAACAACATCATGCTACTACCACATTTGCTTCTGGTGACACAAAACCCATAAAGAACTTGGCCACAAGACATCCTTGTTAAGTGAATCTAAACAAAAGTGGTTTTAGGCATTTACAATGTTTGGCCTGTGTTATTTACTTGTGGTGTACAGGTCTGGGTATCATTGGATAATCCGAAATTCATTTGTAATTTAAAAACGAAAAAAATCTAAAGCTGGTATTTGTTTCAAAACCAGAATTAAAAACCAATCAAACACAGTCCGTTTTAGTTTTTTTTCCAATTCCTTTTATCATTGTTCCTTTCTGGATTGAAGAATAAAGAGCTCCATGTACTTCAGCCAATCCGTTATTTTGTTTGAAACCAAAAATGGAAGTCACATGTTTGTTTGTTTTTAAATTATAAACCAAAAACGGAGAAACAAAATCACGTAGTCTATTCTAAATTCAAAAAATGGTCCAGTTTTGGTTTTTGCAAATTCCTTTTTTTCATTTGGGACAGACAGTAGAACAGTGGACAGACAAGAAGCGGAAGTGTAAAAACGTCAAAATAAATGTAGGCCTATGTTACGTAATGTTAGCAAGGTTATTATACTTAATTAAAACTAAGCTAAAATCTAACTAAACTAAACTATTTATTAATATTTGTATTCCATTTGATATGAAATGTCAATATTAACACCAGCAGTGATGTGTTTCATCGCAATACAGACATATCATTTAGATTACAGCTCAAAACACAACAAATGTGCAGTACCTCTTTAAGATAATGAGAACTAGTTGGTGTGATATGTAGCCTAGGGTAGTAGTGATATATTTTAGTTATCATTATAAAGCTTTGTGCTCTTTGATGATTCCCTTTATCAGAGATCAAATATTTATTCTGTCAGAAGTAGAATAAATAATGGAAGCATTTCCAGGCCATTTGCCCCCTCTGGCTAATAAAGGCAGCCTCTAACAAAGAGCAGATATCTTACATCAGATGAATGAAGATATGAATTGTGAATGAAATTTGTTGTTGCATGTTAGGGCGCATTGAGATTCATTCATAAGATTAATTTAGAGTGAGTGATGAAACAGATTTCTCCTACAGTGCCCATCACTGTAGCCCTGGGGAGCATGAGGCTGATTTGTGAATATAAAATCTACATAGGCACAGTGTGATGACACAGTTTCATCAATGAACAGTCTGCCCACTATGTCTTAATGAGGTGACAGCTATGAGCCTGTTCACTGTCTCATTTACAGTAAATTGTGCAATTTAACTACAGTAATAGCCTCGGGAACAAGCAACAGTGTTACTCTTTGCTGTTTCACTCGTATTTGTTAATTAAGGTTTGTGGAATTGTTGTATTTCTATCCTTTTTACAGCATATTTAGTTACATTTTATTTCCCTTTTCCACGATAGATAATTTTCCTCATTATTTAACTTGGACTACGTCATTAATAGATTAGTTTTTAAATCAAACCAGCAGTGCTTCATATTTTTTATATTAATGTTGAATTAAATGACTCTATAATGTGAAAAGGTTCCTCATAGTGCCACTGTCACCAGGGGCATTTCTAGGAGTTGACAAGGTCTGGCGCTAAGCCCAGACCATCTGGGGCTGAGGTTAGGGTGTGTGAATTTTTTTGGGGTGGTCCCTGCTGTTCTGCCTGGAACACTACTGCCTAAATGCCATTTAATTTTACTGCATCATATGACTACTGCAAACATTACATTTGATTTGAAATGTAATTTTTAAGAGTGATGTTATTACTACGATTGCTCTGGACAAAATGGACATCTGCAGGGCAGCTGAGAATCCTCAAACCTGTGGTGTTAAATGGCTACTTTACTTTTTATTCTGTTTTTACATTTTTATTTGACTGCTGCAATGCTTGGCACTTTGCGTAGTACAAATACAATAAACCAGCAGCCTGATGAGAGTAGACTGAATTGAAACACTTATTTGTACAACCATTTAGGGAATATCAGGTGATTTGACCATGAATCCCAATTTTGATGACGCCACTGTCCTAGGCTTATTTTTTAATTTTTGTTATAAAATATTTAATTGTTTTTAGATCTGGGGTCCGGGGTTATTCATTAAACATTTGGGGCTGTTGCCTTGGAACTAACAAGTCCAAGAAAATTAGAGCCACTCTCACCTGGGCAGCCACTGTAAGTTTCCACCCAGTCTGTCTAAACATTTTCTGTGTCTGTCATCATTAATACACAATACTACACATTTTTAAGAAGCCATAAAATATGCTGGCTGGAAATATCATAAAGATCTGTAAACTTTTCCACAAAGATCGGTCACTTCCCGTGAGATACTTTTCTACATCAAACACTGCCTTTATTATCTATTTCAGCTGTCACACAATTCTTTCAAATTTAGTTTTACAAAACAAAGTGTAGTTTCATTTTCTCTCTTTAATATCCAGTGCTTTCTAGACTTCTGTGAATGTCTTCACAAAAGTGTGACATTTATTCTTCAGCTAATGTGAAGCAAGACTAAGACAAAAATAAATATGTAACTTTAATACAGTCTTCAGAGTGCTGTTTCATATGCCAGGCTCCCCACTTCCTCTGTTTTCCCTTCTATAATGTGTTCCTCCCTCTATATCACTCTCTATTTTTGACTTATTAATTCTACCTCAATCCTCTCTTCTGTCTCTCTTTCTTCATCTCCACTCTGAGATGACAAGTGCTGCCTCCTCCCCTTCCTCCATCATTCTTCCTCTCAGACACGCATCTGTGTCTATATATGAAACGGAGGATGACTGACAGGCCGGCAGCTGGAAATACCTATCACCTTCTTTTTTCCTAGCGGCTAAAGCCCTTTAAAAGTGTCAGGATGGGGGGTGCTGGTAGGCAGACAGGGGTCTTATCTCCCCCAAACACCTGTACCTGCTCCATAGTGCCATTTAAGGCGTCATCGCTGCATAAATAGGTGACAATGCTGATGTTTGTGTCCCTTTAAGAGATGCTGCCGGCTAACTGAGTAGACAGCCCCTGGGGATTGTGAACGCCCTTTCTCTCCAACCACGTATTTATTCCTTATTCTGAGATACTTTTGTTTTTTATTCTTGGCTCCCATATTTGCAAATAGGTTTTGCTGTTTTGAAGGAGTTTTAAGAGCTTGTCCGCACTTTTAAATGTCTAAGCTCCTGTGCGTGGAGTCAACTACGAACCTGAACATGTTCTTCATGCTGAGACTTAGGGTTGGACTTGTTGCAAAGGAGAGTTTTTATATTCATTATTGTGTGTACTGTATTGGGTGTACTGCCATGTGACACCACAACCTGCTTTTGGTCATTTGTATGTGCTGTAAGCAATTTAGGAAAATACCTGACTGATTAGTGCTCTTTGAAGGGAGCCGGATCTTATGGCTCTGTTTCTTTCCCAGAGGCTCATCGTTTTTTTAGGGGCCGGGGGTTACTAGGTTTATCTGCCAAATAGTCACTAGGATAAGGGACTTGGATCAGATTCAAACTTAGACATCCCACCAATATAATTTCATTTGGCATGTGTGGACTAGGTTTAGCAGCACTAAATGGCTTGTATTGTCAGACCTAATGTCAATGATCTGCACTGTAAACGTTACACAAGGTGACGCCATATCTCTCTGCTTTGTCAGTTAATTTACTACTTTGAATTGACCCTCTGTATGAAATGTGTTACGTAAATAAAGTTGCCTTGCCTTGAATGCACATCATGCAACACTGTGACTGACTGCTTCTCACTGTTCACGTAAAGGGGGGTGGATTTAGGGCAGGAAGTGAAATTATTAAAACATGAACGATTAAAAGAGCCGAAAAAAATCGGATCGTTCGAGACTGCAACATCACAAAATTTTCATTTATTTTCAACAACAAAAGACATTCTCAACATGAGTGTCTACTGAGTCCAAATCTGTAGAGACCTCAGAGATCAAGAAAAAGAAAATATGCTTAACAAATTGAAAGAAAAAACATTGTAACATTGTAAATATTCTAATGTGAGAAAATCAAGTCCTTTGTACAGCAGTATAATTCAGTTGAGTGCAGTTTAAATGCAGGCAATGGAAAAGATATGAAGATGGGGCTTGGTGCAAAGCGAGCATGATGAAGCATAGGTAGCTCCAGTGGCTGAAAATGTTTAGCTATGGTCCTCAGAAGCCTCCAGAACAGTTTCAGTGCTCCTTGTCATAGATATTCCCATGTGTTTGGTCTGTTTGGTGACCTTCACTTTAAAACCGTATACTGACTGAATTTCTTTAAATACATGCCAATACATACATACAATCCATTTGTATTTTTATTCCTCACTTTTTCTCCACACAGCTTTGCGTACCACTGGGTCATCTCTTAAGTAGCAGCTGCTGTTGTTGTTTATCGTCAGCCCACGCATACTTGCAGTATAAAACAACACAAATACTGTTCCAGTGGTGAAACTGGAAAATTGAAATTGGTCAACATTTTATAACAAATGATTTTGTCTCCTCTCCCAAGCTCTCCAAATAAAATCTGTTCCAGGTTCCCTTAAACACAACTTTTACAGTACAATTTTATGCACAAGGTTCTACACTATTGTTATTTTTTACTGGACAATATGTTTGTAATTTCTTAATTTTGACCTCCTCACATGTTTAGTATCCACTTATATATATATATATATATATGTACTTCCACTGCGGCATCATGGTAAAACCACTAAGAGAAAAAAGTAGGTTATATTGTACACACTTTGCGCAGGATATGTTAAGACTGCACAAAACAGAATGGAAACTGTACAATAAAAAAATTGTGGTCCGACTCAATATTTTAATCCAATTCCTGTTATTGTATTACGCCCTAATGTTGTTTTCCCCTACAGTATCAGAATCATTTATTTGAATGCAATGAGGATTACCTCCAGTCTTACAGTAGCTCTCTGTTGCAGCTTGACTGGGCTGACTCAGGCTGGACACCCAGAGAGCCTGTTAACTCTAACACTTAATTAATATGTTGACTTTAATTAGCTGTCGCTGGGCTGAGAGTAAGGCAGTGGCAATGCTGGTTTGTTCCTGGCAATCAACCCTGGTAAATATTATTATTGAAATTGGTGTTACAGTGTTTTATAATTATGGATCATATGGAGTAGACAAGTAGGTAAATGAGCACTGGTAAATAGGAAAATTTTGGGAAAGTTTTGATTGGTTCATGAAGCTACATGTTATTGTGAAAGCAACAAGCTGTCATCGCTTGCAAGGTAGTGGAATTAAGCTCACAAAACTGCCTGCTTTTTCATGTTGTTCTATAGACCCTCACACTTTAAAAAAATCATATTTATGTCCTATCACTTTCAGCTTGAAACAAAAAGAAACAAAGTCAGACAAAGCTAATTGTTTTGCAGTGGGTCCTTCAGACAGCTCTGACTCCTTTTTAAGACAGTTGTCAAAGTCAGAGACAAGAAAATTAGAGAGAATCCAATAAACTATTTATTTTTGTCCATTGTCAAAGAGGTGGAATTACCCGCTTAGAAGCTCAACAGTTTTATTTCAGAGCAATATGCTGTTAAATATTTTGTAGTGGGTTGAAATCTCCCTTAAAAAGGGACATAAATGCCCATGACTTCTTCTCCAGTGCTATTATTTCATTAAAGATTAAAGTGAAAGTGAAACTGCTTTGAAGCAATGTCATCAAAGTCAGGGAGTCTGTGGGGAGAGGGCGGATTTAGAGGATGGCAGGGATAAGAGGCTCTTAATGGAGAGCAGTGCTTTCTGTTTTGTTAGATGCAGTAAGATGCTGCAGCCTGGTGAGTGACTGCTAATGAATGACCAGGCAGATCACACACACACACACACACACACACAGAGGCACACACTCGTAAAGAGGAAAACCAAATGAAGAGTTTCAGTCTCTTCTGGTGTATTTGCTGTCATTATTTATATATTACTATTTATTCTGTACCCCATGACTGATTTCTTTCAGATCAGCATCTGCATGTGTTGATGTGTAATAAGACAAAGCAAAAGTACATATTAACTAAATTGGGCCTAAAACCCTTTGAACCCTGGTCTGCCAGTGCCTGCGTTGGTGTTTTTGCATATTAGGATGTCATTTATTGAAGTATCTTCAAATGCTTCATATCCCTAAAATCTGTACAACCTATGCTAAAAGGCCAATAAACCATAAAAATTGATAAAATATTGAAATTGTGTCATAAATATATATATATATATCAAATCTGACTAACCATAATGACTGATTAAAATGTAACATAATGATGTCATCAACTTGCGACATGAAAGACAGAAGCCTTAGCTTTCAGCTGCAAAAAGAATGAATGCTCTAGCTATTACGGCTTTTATTTTACATCACTTCAAACATTAAGAGCACCTCTTAATACAGTTTAGTCCAATACAACACCACCTTTAATTATGACCTCAATAGTACACATATAATTGAATTTAGACCTTTCTGACAATGTCAACACAAACTGAACATTGTAGCACTTTGTAAAGGTAGATTTTATGGCAGAGCTGCTGGTTGGAATTGCAGTAGATTGTACAGGTGTACCTAATAAAATGGCTACTGAGTGTAATATACTTTCTGGCCGAACCATTATAACTCATGAGGGGTGGACAAAACGCAACTAAATGAACTACAAATAAACACTAGACAGGTTAATAACAACTGAATATTGCACTACAGTAAGTATGAAAAAATATTCCACAATAAATGTGGAGGGTGTTATGTCAACATGGTAGGCTTTACAACGTGATGTTAGCACTTGTTCATCAGTAGTAGGAGGACTTTATTGTTGGTTATATTCTATTACATTATTTTATATGTATTTGCTACACTATCTGTACAGACAAGTTACAGGACAGCAAGTGCTGCCACAGTTTTGTTTATGCTACATTGTGTGTCTCTATAGTGCAGTCAGCGTGGTCATAAATTTTAGGCTTCAGCTATTGAGGAGCCTTGTGGGCATATGACTGAATTTACATCACACGGACCCTTGCCGACCCTCGTGGTAATGCTGACACAGAGAGGATCATTTAAGCTTTAGTTTTCAGCTCTTTACGTGTGGCCATCTGTCAAGTCATGTCATGTTAATTTTAGTTATATAGCCCATATCAAAAAATCATAAATTTGACTAAGAGGGCTTTACAATATGCATCTATTGAGGGTATACATGTGATGTCACAATATGCATTTCTCCATAGTCAACTGTCAACATGCGCAATTATGCATTCACACAAAACAAACTGTTAAATACCTGCTGTGGAGTTGACTGTAGGAACAGATTCGGAGAATTTAAGCTGAAAGGGTAAGAGAAGAAACATGAAGAAATTCTTTCTTAGGAGCTCTAAAAAGTTAACTAAACAAGCAAGCAGTTTTCTCAATGAAACGTGTAAAAAACTCTTTTTACAAATATGTTCCCAGACCAACACGTCCTCATACCTAAACAACAGAAAAGGTCGTTTGCCAATGACTCCCAAAACAACACATGAGATAAAATAAGAAAAAACTTAACAATAATATGAAAAAGAAGAGCTGTACATTTTGTGCAGGATCAGTACGGCAGAATTCCTCTCCGTGCGATTACTCAGTCGGTTATCGAGTATATTATAGGACAACTTGATAAACATGAGATTCAACATCTCTAGAATGCATACCTCATTCTCTACAGGTCTGTCTGTCTGTTGTCTCAACCCGTCCGCCTGCATGTCTACCTGTCTCTCTGTCTTCAGCTCTGTCTAGCCATCTGTATATCAGTCTCACACTTCACATCGTCATCCATAAAGTCCTTATCCTGCAGTTCCCTGCTTTGTGCTCATCCTTTATTCACCTGCTTTTCCTCCCTCTCTCTCTCTCTCTCTCTCTCTCTGATGATATGAGAGTGTTGGGCCCTTTGCCAACAGGTAGATCTCAGTGGGGCCCATCCATATGGCCAGCATGTTCAGCAGTCATTACAGGGCCATTTAACACGTCTAATTGTTCAACATTTGACACCTTGTCAAGACAATTAGTTCAGATTATTCCTGCGTAAGACATTGCGATGTTGATCTTGTCACAAAGTGTCAGAGATGGGTTTTTTGCCACATGTGAGTGAGTAATGTGACGATTGCATAACTGCCTGCCGGTTAGTTTTATGCGGAGTGTATATACTGGAAATAATCTCATGTTCTTGGCGTTATAATGCATACTTATGTTATATTTTTAACTCTGTTTCTCTGCCTGTTGGTAGATCACAAATCTCTGTCATTCTGCCATTAAGTTTTGATCCTGCTGATACTAATGAAGCTATTTTACATCATATCAATGATCCCATTCAAACTTTCTGCATGTTTGTCATGAAATTGTTTAGAAGTAAGCTAATATGAGGCTTCAGCAGTCTAAGTTACACAGAGTAGGTATCTTCCAAAGTGAGTCTTTGTCTTTGTGTTTCCCTGGACAGTGTTTACTTACTGAGCTGCACTGTAGGGATAGTTACACAAAGAGGGAAGATACCCACCTGATTTGACTAAGACTCACTGTTGAAGAAATGCATTTTGCACAGAATGAGAACTGATGAATTTGTCCCCCATCACTTACCTTGAAATTGCTATATGAAGGCATCTCTTTGCATTATGTGCAGGGACAATTACAGCGACCAATAACTCTTCCAATGTGCATTTGGGCATGTGAATATTGCATTCCGAAAGACCCTATCCTTTAAGTCGTGGATGTATGTGCATGATTTGTTTGGAAGTCAGTGGTGGTCCTGTATGTATCTTACATAAGTGCGATGTGGAAACACTGAGAATAGACTTTTCAGTGAAGACATATTGTGTCCAGTATAAACGTTTGAATCGAAAAACATTTGGATATTCATAGATTCTGGATTTTTCAATTAATTTAACTTTTTGTGACAAACCCATATTATTCAAAGCAGAATATTTTTATGTAGCTTAAAACATGCCTGGAGGGGATTTTTGACTTCACTTCATATTCACTTTCGTAACACTGGAAACATTTTGGGCAGTGGTGATCTGGCGGTTAGAAAAGCATTCGTCCCACCCAGAATTACCTTTTGGGTCGGTCAAGCCCTTCTGAGGTGCGTATGAACAAGGCCCTTAACTGCGAAAATGCTTCTGTGCAGCCCCTGTCACTCTAACATCTTTCCCCCAGTTGCATTTCTATGGTCCAATGTGTGTGCATGTTTGTATTTAGGGCCTGTGTGTGTAAAATTGTAAAAAATAGAGTGAAAATATTGAATTTCCCAAAAGGGATTAACAAAGTAATAATTCTTCTTCTTCTTCTTTTTAATTTTTGCTTGATTAATGACTTTGGTTCATTAATTTTCATATATTTAGTGAGTCATTTTCTGTCCATCAACTACTCGATTAATTGGTTAATTATTACAGTGAAACTTCCCAAGATAAATAAGGTAATAAATTAATTAATTAATAAAAAAAATACAGTCTTATTCTGAGAGTAAAGACAGTAACGATGGACTTTGGATTCTTACCAGCATCTTTCATTCTATCCTATCCTATTACTCCCTGTTTTACTACAGATGATTCAAGTTTCACACATATCCTTGTTTGTATCATTCTGTGTTTGTGCGTGCATAGCTGCCATTCTGTCTGCATTTTGTGAGTGTGCACAGCATGGATGAGCATACAATGTGCATGATGTGTATGACTGTGTGTGCATGAATGTCTGCACAGCTTCATGGAATGTTGCTGTGTGCTGTGCCAAGTCATGCAAGAATAAATGATAATGTGTCCTCCATGTTTGACACCACTGTTTATGTGTGTGTGTGTGTGTGTGTGTGTGTGTGACATACTACAGAAACAGAGTCGAGGGAGGGGGGAGGTTACCTCCTGGCATCTGTCTCCCTCTACCTCATCCACATATTTAATCCCATCAACACTCCCTCATCATCCCTTTTTCCTAATCTCCTTTCCTGTCCGTTTATCTCTCCCTCACTCTCACTATCTCTTCATCTTCCCCTCTAACGCTCCTCTTTTTTCTGATTCCCGCAGTTGTTACAAAAACATTGTTTTCCTCGCTCATTCATCGTCATCCTTCATATTCCCACCCTTTTCCCTTCCTCCCTCTTCTCCCTCTTCCTACCTGTACTCTCCGCCTCCTCTTGTCTTGCAGCTACAGTCTGTTTCTATGTTATTTGGAGTTAACAGGTCAAGTGTAAAGGCTAATCTAAATTCATTCACTCCGTCACTAGGGAGTTTATAATAAAGAGGGGAGGGGGAGATTGCCTCGTTCTTTTACAGTCTCTCTCTCTTTCTTTCACTGTCTATTCTTGTCAAGGTCTCTCGCCCTTTTCCTTTCTCTCTGTTCTATCTGTTGATCTGCAGTGTAAACCCTATACTATTGCTTTCATGCTACTGAAGGGCGCCCTGTCAAAATGCAGGTCAGCAGGACTGAAAGCTTCCTTGGACTTGGTCTGTGTTTCAAACATGGTACAGGAAAATAAAAATGTTTTCATAAACAGAGACAGAGGAACTCCACTTTACTTAAGATTTGTGACATCATCAAATTAGGGCTGAACAGTTACTCAAAATATTATCAACATCGCAGTATGGCCAAGCAATATTCAATCGCAGGAGCTGCAGTTTTCTGATAAAGGTAAAATGTGTCCCCACATACTATACTAAATGAAGCATTGTGGTGCTACAGAGATGCCCCGACCTACAAATCATATTCTCCAGACGCATGGGGACATTCGTTTTTTTGGTTCATAGAATTCATAGTCTCTGTCATTGGAATTGGGACTGGTGGGACTGCCTTCCCTGTCCAGAGCCTCAAGCTTACTGAAGGCTTCTAAAGTGTCTGGACAAAGTGCCTCATGTGGTTCTTAGGTGGATACTCTCTATTTTAATATTCATAATGTTCATTCACACTGCTCTGGATTTGAAAATCTGCAAAACTGCCAACAAATGTAGCAGCTGCTGTGTTATCTGAAACAAACTAAGCCAAGCAACTGACAGAAGTAAGATTGTGACAGACAGTAATGAAGGACACCAGAACAACGTCCAAAACTCATAATTTAATCATAATAATAATAACTTTATTTATATAGCACCTTTAAAAACAGAGTTTACAAAGTGCTTTGACAGACAAAGCATAAACAGGATACTCAGCAAGCAATATAACAACAGAAAGCCAAACAATAAAGCAAAGCAAAAGCAAGATAAAAATGAATGATTAATAAATACAAATAAAAAGAATTAAAAATAGTAAAAGCAATAAAAAGACGATATAAAGACGACATTACATGAAAGCAAGTCTATAAAAATGAGTTTTAAGAAGCGATTTAAAAGAAGTTACAGATTCTTGGAGCCTTATCTCCTCAGGCAGGATGTTCCGAAGCCGAGGGGCCCTGACGGCAAAAGCACGGTCACCTTTAGATTTAAGCCTTGACTTTGGAATGGCCAGAAGGGCCCCACCCGAGGATCTAAGGCTGCGAACTGGCTCATATGGGGTCAGTATTTCTGCTATATAGCTTGGGGCCAGACCCAGGTGTGCCTTAAAAGTGATCAGTGAAATCTTAAAATGAATTCTAAATCAAACGGGGAGCCAATGGAGAGAAGCCAGGATTGGGGTGATGTGATGTTGTCTGTTAAAACCAGTAAGAAGCCGAGCTGCTGCATTCTGAACTAGTTGGAGGCGAGAGAGTGACTTTTGGCTTATGCCAGAAACGAGGGAGTTACAGTAGTCAAGTCTAGAGAAAATGAGTACACGAATGACTTTTTCCAGGTCAGAGTGTGAAAGCATTGGTTTGATTCTGGAGGTGATTCTTATGTGATGGAAGCAGGACTGGACAACTTTTTTGATCAGATATTGTTAGTTTCCATTTTAATCATACAGTCAGCTGGATGATTTCTTTTTTTAAATACTATCTGTAGCTAGTATTTTAACTTAGCTAAGCTAAGATTTTCTTTTTTCCTTTTTTTTTTAGTATTTATTTATTTAACTGGCCAGTTATGTTTTGTTTTTTATTTTTTTTGTAAATTCTAACTTTCAACTTGGTGGTTAAAGCAAGCATGCTTTCCACGCTTGGCCATGAGCCTTTTGATTTAAGTACTATTTTAAAAAGTGAGTTTTACAGTACACTTCTGCAGTAAGATGATATTTTCACTATTAAATTTCACTGTTCCTAATGGGAACAGTGATGCTGGGCCTTGAACTGAAGAATTGCTGTCAGGTCAGGTGGAAGTCTTGTAGTGGAGAAGTACATCACAGAGGTGACTGTCATGTCAAGACATGTTTGCTCATATATGTATGTACAGCCAGATAGTGTCCTTTTGGCATGGCGCCTTATCTGGCCAAATCTGGACTTTCAAACCCCTGTAGGAGTCAGCTGCAGCAGGTCCTACCGGGGTTAGGGTTGCTCAGTTCAACAAGGCTTTTTTTGTTTAAAAAAAACTGTAGCTGTGCCTTTTAACTACAAGGCCAGTATTGACAAGGTCTAAAAGGTATTAAAATGAAGCAATCTAAGAATGAAATATTTCCTTATGGTTAAAGTGCACACAGCTCATAGACATAGATGCAACCTTTGTCACTGGTTGTGAGAAGCCATAGCTTGGCTTTAAATAGTCAAATGCCCAAAAGGTTGGGTACCAGTGTCCTAAAGGAACGTGGAGGGAAATCGGGGTAATCTCATTTGAAAAAGACTTATTATCGCTAGCATCCATAGCCTTGTGTTCATTTTTTTACACTGCGTATACCTCCTTATTGTTGGAAATAGTTGCTGTTCACCAACTAGCTGTGAAACCGTGACACTCTAATCCAGGGTGATGCATCCGTTAGTTGTCAGTGAATCTTTTTATTTAGAACTACCTTGTTTACAACAAAATAATACAAAATAAAGAACTCTAAGTCTGTACATTTAATGATGATTATGCATCAGAACCTTGTACATATAGAACTGAAATTCCCTTGGATATTGGCACTTATAAATCTTCCATTGATTGTCTGTGAAGCAGCTAGATTCGTCTCTTGGTGATGCCTTAAAGACATTTGTCACATTCAAAAATCGACACACACTGCAAAGTCCAGTAACCAGAAGATTGAGAGTTAATTGTGATTTAGTGGTCTGTTTTTGGTAATCAGCTAAGGAACTGTTTAAGTGTGTGCTCATGTGTAAAGGGCATGTTGAGTACATCCTTCACCTCCACCACAGAATCACACCCTTAGGAGCATACTTAATCATATGCACTTGCAGAGAGCACGAGGAGGGAGACTTCACATTGTGACTGCCAGTGCAGGTGACGTCTTAAAAACATGTCTCTTCTCCACAGAAGTGCGAACAGTATGCATTAATTCACAGCGTTGATGTCCATGTGCCATGTCACCTGTTTTTAAGATGGTCCAGATGGGGCACTTGGACAAGCCTATTAATAGCCCGCTGAGATGCTGCTTCCTGTTCCCAGACGCTTCTGGAGAAGAAGAGATCCAAGTTTGTACTCTAAGTGAAAAAAAATTCTAAAGAAACTAAGATGTTTTTCTTTGATGGTTAGATGATTAGAATCTATAAGGGCTTTTCTAGATCACAAAACATGTTGAGTCTTACTGAATAAGGAGAAGACTGACTGAGCATCTCTCCAACTTGGTTTGTTGTCCTCACTATCACCAATCTCCACCAGCATCAGAAAGCACAGGAAGCAACCCAAGCTAATTAATTACTACTTCTTCTCGTACTACCTCCATAGCTGCTGCAGCCCGAACATGTAGCTACATTTCTGAGGAGTGGTAGCTTTGACATAGCCAACAGCATAGCTACTGAGGCTAGATGCATAGGCCCCGTTGTATAGATGCATAGGCTCCGTTGTATCCATTTTGGCCCAGCTTCATTGCCTTGATATAACCTCCTAATGCACAAGTGTAAGTCCAGATTAAGTTTTACAAGGAGAGAGCTAACAATAGCTGTGTTTTCATAAACATATTTTTATGCACATTTTGAAGTATTGCATTAGAAAATCTATATGAAAACGGCAAAATTTGATAAGACTTCCTCAATTACACAAAACATTTTTGTGCTGGCTTGAGGTGATTTTTTTGCCTTTGTTGAAAAAGAGTTGATGCACTAAATGGGATATGGAAACGGCATTATTTTGTCTTCGTCTCAGGACAGCATGAAACATGGCCAATATTAACTGACATGAAAGACCAATTAAAACTTGCCCAATAGAAATAAACCCCTGACAACCTCTCTCCATTTTTGTCCCATAGATGGGTTAGATGGTTGTTTTGTTTCCAGTTCACAACCTCTTCTTCTTCTACTGTCGACAGCCAAGCGTAGCCTAAACCGCCAACTCTTGACCAAACTGCGCTTTGCAACGAGCCTAGTTTATTTGCTACAAACTAGTTGATGGAAACACACCTAATTCACATTTCTTTTTTTGCGACATTTCAAAAGTTCGCTTAAAATTCACCTGACAGTTAAATGGAAACATGGCTAAAGAGGATACATTGCAAGCAGGATGCTTGTGAAAGTATTTACCGTCTGTTAGGTAGCTCATCACAACAGCCTTCAGAGTAAGCTGGGTGAAGTGCACGGCAGTTTGATGCACTTAAACTTTGAAAGAATTCTGACTTTTCAGTACTTAAAATGTATGTAAACAAGGGAGTTGCTTTACAGTTAAGACTGTCTATGGTTATTGTTGATTTATTGTTAATCACTGGGTTGACAAGGTAAGCATTAATATGACAGGAACTAGTCACTCCCTTGCAATATACAGTATCTGGTTTTGAATTAATTAAAACTAGTGGGATATAAGAGATTTTACCATACTTTTAACATATTACATGTACACAACATTTTAACATACACAACATGTGGTTATGTAGTAATGCACTCACACTGAATGTATCTACTTCATTATCTTCCTCCCCTAGTCCATGACCTGTGCGACCTTCTCAGTGATTATGTGTCATGATGGATGTGGCCAGGTACCTCTATTTAATCATACTGACAGTCATGATGGAGAATTTACTACCTAGAACTGGCATAATGGCAGTGACATATGCTCACACACCGACACATCACACACACAACCACACGTGTGCTCTGCCAATACATAAGTCCCCTTGGAAACATAGCTAGTGGTGCTACAGAAAGCTAGCCATCTGTATGACAGAGGGGTGTGTGGGGGTTTGGACAAGTGTGCACTGATTTTACAGTCCTAACTGTCAGCTAAAATAAGGTGACAACAAGAGGAAGACCATATCCCGCTGTTATCAAAATGCTAAAAAAAATCTATTTAGATTTTCTTCTAAACTGCAAAAGTAACAGCATAGTAAAATAATGGATTTCTGAAGAGGAGACATTGACTTATGTAGGCAACTGATTCAGGCATGGACATGGCTATTGTAAATCATCAAGTGCAACGCTTATAGGCAGTGCTTCTAAACCAGTGCCACGCACACACAAAAGCCCAAAAGCCAGGACATTCCCAAGGGCAACAGGGTAGAATAGCCAAAGCCAAAGAAAACATCAAAGCCCCTCACAGATAAGCTCTTCTCGCCATAAACGTGCTGGCAATTTTTCAAAGTAAATGTCTAATTTGAAAAGGAGAAGTCACAATCGCAGAATGCGCATGCTTACAGAATTACAATCCAGCTAAATGCTTATACATGTGGGCAAATGTAGGAATTAAATGAGAGCTACAACATTTTCAACTGCTTGGGCTCTACATGACTGTAAAATATATCCATATAAAAGATCAAACTGATGAGGCAATGTATTATTGGATCCACATGGTTTTCCAATGTTGTTAAACACTAAACCACAAAACGTAGATTTTACGTTTGAAAAGCCTTGAAGAACCAACCTGTCTGTGGGGGAGGAGAGAGCAAGACACATGGGAGACTAGCAGCAGACTTCAGGACACAGCCAAAATTCAAAGACCATGACACAAGGAAGACTGGGTCTAGCATATCTCAGAAGGAAGAGAAAACAGAGTTTGTATGATCCATAAATAATTGCCATAGTAGCAAACCATGTAGTGCTAAGAGGACCCTGAATTATGGATGTTGTGCTTCTTCAGCTAAACTAATGTTGAACTAACATTAAGCTATAACATTACATAAGATTGGGCTGGTAATAGCATCAGGAAAAAAAATTGACAAGTCAATCAACACTCTTATTTTGTCTGTAGCAACACAGCAACATCTCTGTGTTTAAACACTGGCTGACCAGAGGTTCCACTACTGGAGACCAGTTCTTACAGAAGCTGTTTTACTAGCTAACCATACCCAGAAAGCATATCTTGGCTGTCTGTGTGGCAGATACTGCTCGACACTCCCAATCTCGACTCCTACTTCACCTTGACCTACCATTTTGATAAGTTGCTATATGGCCTTAGCAAACTCACACTTGGCCAGAAGAACCAAATGTCAAACCCACCCATGCTAAGCTATTGGACAGGTCACTCATTTGCTGGACATAACGGGAACATGTAGCACTATACATATACCTTGTGTAAAGGACAGCTGCTCAGCTGTCCAAACTACTTACAACACGGTTCGTAAATCCCTGCAGGCATGTTACACATGCTACAATGCATGACCATGTTGGCGTAGCCTACATTCATAGAGGGAGAGGTTACGATGAAAACTTCAATCTTGTGAGCTTGAACGGGTCTGCCACTTTAGAAGGTCAGTGTTTTGGTTCCAAAGTTTTGCAGAACGTACTGCAATCAATGTAGACCTGGGTAAGATAAAACCAGGTGGAACAAGAAGTGCTTGCGTTTATGGGCTGAGGATCTTCAAAATCAATATTATGCTCAATGAGACGTGTACCAAAGCAGATAACCAGAAGGGATAACTCTCATTGAGATTAAAGAGCTCAGAAACAATTAGTCTTTCAAATGTAATAAGCATATATTCCCCCGTTTTTTTCCCAAACCAGCTCGCTGCTGAGGTCATATGGGATGAATAGTATAGATGGGAAAGATTCCCATGTTTACTATTTGCAAACATTCTTGTCAGCAGACTACTCAGAATGGTGGAATGATTAGAGTTGGTTGTGTGAGGCTGTATATCCATTAAATTTGTGTTATATTGCCTTAAACGATGGACTTTGGTTGATGCGAGGCGTACATATTTGTTTGGTTTTCAGGCACTACCGTATTATTAAGTTAGAGTCAAGTCAGAAATATCTGAGTTTTCAGGGCACTTGAGTTTCCCAATTGTAATTATGACATGGATGTTGACGTTTCTATCTTTCTCTCTTTTTCCTATTTCCTATTCCTAAGTGACACATGTCTATGAAATCTGAGTACTAAAGAAGAGCTGAAATGAGAAGGGAAAGGGGAGTTTAGAGGTGAGGAATGAGCAAATAGGTAAGCGAGGGAGAGATTGTGGACAGGGAGGTGCAGGTGGGTGGACCCGGCAAATGGAAAGTTCAGACCATGCTTGTTTTCCCTGAAATGTCACAACTGTAAAAAAGGTTTTATAAAGCATCAATCACAGTGGAGCTGGACCTCCAGGAATAGTCATGGGGCTTCAGAAATGAGACCCCCACATTGAACTGCAGAGGCAATCACCACTGCACAGTTCAGGTCACTGCACTGCTCACAGACAGGGGGAAATGGAGAGGAGAGGACCTGAAAAAGAAATTAGTAGGGGAGAGAAGCGAGGGGAAAGAGAAAGGTGAGAAGGAGACAGGTGCACATTTTGCCATCAAAGCTGCTAGTAGTCCTCATTTTGTTCTTCATTTTCATCTTTCAATTTGACTACCCTCTGAAACAGCTTTTAGGAGATCATGCAGGTTTTACAGACTGACAGTAGACTATAGTAAAACTCCTCTACACCACACTGAAATGATTAGCCTGGTCAGTCATGTGATATTGAAAAAACAAGTCTTTATACCAAAACAACAAAATAAGTCACAGTCCTGTTTTGTTATCCAAAATGACCCATATGCCCTTTTCATAAACCACTGATATGAGCATTTTTGGTAACACTTTTTTTGAAAGGGTATGCATAAGACTGACATGACACCATCATAACCATGACATGACACCTGTCATGAACATGAAGGAGTCTTAGGTCAATGATGTCATTTTTAATGCAAAGTTGACTATTCATCTTTTTTTTAAGAAGTCTGAAATTATAAAAGTGTTTATTATATCACCTTCTGGGACCTTCTATATGTATATGTTTTTTATGAACCATTTGTTGTGCAGATACAAAAAAGGAAAAACTCTTTGACTTGTCTATTGCTATTGCTAAGGTATTTTCCAATATCCACACAGTTGCCAACACACTTCACGTTACGTTATAACATTTAAGGATGTCAATATGAAATGACAAAATTGTACCACTGTAGTTGAAGTCAATGGAATTATTCATGACACTGTTAAAAAAGCATTTGACAGTGTAATAAAACGTATTGACATTTTAATGACTAGTCCCAACTGTACCACTGTAGTTGAGGTCAAGGAAAATATTCATGACACAACTGTAATGGTCTCATGACAGCCAACGTCAAAACCAACCACATATGACAGTTTAATGTAATGTTAACACATAAAGCTAAATAGTTTCTTTAAGTTTGATAATTAGTGCTGCTATGACGTGTTTGTGTTGTCTTGGTTAATGGTAAAATGACATAATTGACTGAATGACACTTAATAGCAACAGTCATCAACATACATAAAGACTCCTTGTTATGTCAGTCTTATGGACACTCCTTCAAATAAAGTGTTACTGCCAAGTGTTGGCCAATGTGATTTTTCTTATGAGGAGAGTATAAGAAATAATAAGAAATAAGTTAATTCTCATCCTTGGAAATAGTAGCCTAACAAAATCATCTTAACTCAAGGTCTACTTACTATCTTTTAAGTCATGAAAGAACTTCCAGCCTATTAAAGGTGAACCACAGTGACCTCAGCCAGGTGTATGATTTTTACTCAAAGATAATTTTCCAAATAGTCCTCTTTTTTCATGTCACCTTATTTTCTTCTATACTGCAACTATTTTCTGGTATACTGCATCCTGAAGAAACATATTAAGATGCCCTGTGGAATTTTCTTTTAAACAAACAAAATGTTATGATTATATTCAGTGCTACTCACCAAAACGCATTGTGTGTATCCTTGAGCTTTAACAAATGTGTTGAAGGCATTTCTTTCCTCATAAAACATTTAGCAAAGCCAACTTTTTAAGTATTTAAAACCAGCATGTTTACTTGCAAGCAGTTTTCTTCTTACCTGCCTTTGTTGGTGCATTGCTGCATATCCTGGCATGTTACCGCCACCTGTAGATCAGTGGAATAGTGTGAAACCATTGCATAATGTACGTCCTCATGCACAAGATAAATAAAACAAGGACCTACCCATGCCCTCTTTCCACCAAAATAGCTCTGGTTCTTGAAGCGGTTCTATTCAAGGTTCTTGGAACCTTGGTGATATCTACAGAACCAGCCCGTGTTTCCACCAGTTTTGAGTGGAACCATTGTAATCAAGGATGTGTCATCAACAGAGGGTATTGCACAATGCACAACGGAAGTAAACAATAGAAGCTAGATGGCAGATCGCATTGATTACCTGCGAGCTTTTGTTTTGTTATTGCAGATATTTGCTTTTATCCAAAAACAAGCATGGACCAACTATTAATGATAAGAAGGCATAAAAGACTATTACCATAGTAGACCAGAGACCACTGTTGCCTTCTCCATGCTCTCTTTCCAACCTGTAGAATAGGACATGCCCACTGATGTCATCACGGTTTGCACTTCAGGTCAAGGAAAACCTGCTGTTTTTTTGGTTCCAGCTGGGAACCAACTTTTCCGAGTTCCGAACCAATTTATTTTTGGTCAAAATGCTCTGGACAGTTCAACATTAGGTGCGTGAACTGGAACTGAACTCGTCAGGATAACTTTAACATCTTTAGACACTTCTGAATACATTGTCAAATATACATATATTTGTAAAATAAAGAAAAACTAAATACAGTGAAGTAATCAGATTTCAACCATTTTCAGCTACTATACATATCAAAAAAACTGCTTACCACACTGTATATTTATCCTGTATCAATCAATGTGAGCTATTGTGGGACGCAGTGTTCCTTTGTGATTGAATAAGGCTTTTTATAGCCTCTGTTACACTGATTTTAGGCAGCGTATTAAATTTTATATGACATGCAAAGTGCTTCAGGTCCCCAGGCATTTATGGACAAAATATTAGTCTGACTTTGCAGAAGTGTGAGAAGCAAAGTCTTTTATTGGAGGCGTGTGTGTGAGTGTGTGTGTGTTTGTGCGTGCCACCTATGTGTACAAAATGTGTACACATAGTGTTTGTGTGTTCTCAGCTTGATTAACAAGGAGATGCTCTGAGGTAAATTATGTTGGGTAAACAAGACAACAAGGTTGTATTGCTTATTTTACATTCACTTGCAGTAGCTGATAAAATGTAAGGAGAGGGTTATCTGTTGTCCTTTTATCGGTGCATCTTAAAAGGAGAGGTTTAGGGTTTTGAAAAGCTTGTTTGACAGCCAGATAGTGACTCTACTTTATTTTCTTGGCATTAATGGGGAAGTTTGGGATTTTTAAGTCACATTGCTTTCATTTCTTACCAATACTTAGGTGAAATTAGGAAATTAGATGTAACTTCCTGTTACAAACATGCCCCAATACCTACAGTCAATTGACAGGCATTGTTTTAAGTCTTAAGTCTTAACTTCTTATAATTCTTAAACTCTGCCTAAGCAGCAACATTCATTTACTGTAGTCTTTATGTTACAACTCGTTTACATCTCTAATGAAACAAACTGATAGTCTTTAAAGCTGCACTAATCAATATTTTCATATCATTCTCGATGGATGAAAAGACTATGTTTAATGTGAAAGAGGTTGCCTGTACTGAACACAAAAAGAATTATCACCCAACTCTTTCAGTTACCCTTAGAGCTACAGTATTTTAGCATCTTTCAGCTCACTGTTTTGGTTTTACGGCCCACAACTTTACTGTTTTGTTTCATGTCCCATGGCTCTCATCAATGTTGTGAAAGTAATGGTGTGTTTAGCAGCAAATGAGCCAGGTATTTCCTTCAGGAGTTCATGGAGACAAAAACAGCTTAAAGGAGAGTGAATACTGGAAATACATTCAACAGGTGGCCAGAAACACGACTCCAAATTAATGCTTTGTTGGTCTGTGTCTACTGGATGTGTAATTAGTCAACTGTTTATTAACATATTTCTAAGCTTTATCAGGTGAGAATGTGTCTGCTTGTTGTGCAGCATGGTAAACTACCCCCATGGAGCCAAAAAATCAATTAAAGCATGTTTTAGAACTGTCCTCATAAGAAAAACATCAGCATCTGTTTATTAAAATGCCTTAAACAAACTATATTTATTTGAGCATGCTGCTGACAAGAACCTCTAGGCGTGTGAATTATAACTGCTGTTAGTCAGGCGTAACAGTAACAGTCGTGAATTATTTTGTAACGGTTATAGTATAAAAACTATGTCATACATGTTTCAGTTATAGGGTTTTTGACCAAGGGAATTTCCAGTTTCATGCAACTTGGGTTATATTTTCGGAGTTTTGGCCATAACATTGTACTCACTGAGTTAATTGCTGAGATCTATGGATGCAGCACTACTGCCAAGAAAAATTAGCATTTGGGCAATCAGACTGAATGGTAAAAATTGGTAAGATGTTTATACAAACTCTCTATTGTAAACATCCATCACAATTTACAGTCAGACATTATGGTTCAACTTTGGCCTACTGTAGATAATAGTAGTTTTAATAATATAAGATTTAATAGTTAGTATTTTATATATATATATATATAATAGTTTTCCTGTACAATGAGGGGATTATTAGCAACATTCCAGGTGTGCTCCCTTGTAGTTTTACCTTATACCTTGTATTTTTTACAGTGGTTTAGATAGTAGGACTAAACTCCCTTTGTCTTCAATTGTTAAATGCTTGCTTTTAAGTGATTTTGTGTAGCCTGAATGAAATGTCATATCACTGCAGGCAAGTACTTCCAGGATTCAACAGTGAAAACAACTGTGAATGTTTAAGATAGTGAGCTAGTAGAGCAATTCCTGGAGAGCAGCTGGCCGCGATGGAGTGAATAGGCGACTGGATGAAGCCGCAGATTGTTTTTGTTTCAACATTTCATTGAGCCTACTCATTCTCAAAGAACATGAGCTAAGCAATTTGATAAATTCGTTCAGTGAAAGCAGTGCTGATAGAGATTGCCCGCATGAGACAATATCTGATCTAGGTCCTTAACTGAGTTATTACGTTATTGTCTCATTGACAGAATTGTTCAGAGATTCAGGTTTTTCTATGGAAATTAATTGAAGCAGATTAAGAAGTTAAAGCATGAACTCTTTCATTTTCTGTGACATTTATTTCATGTACTGACATTTCAGCTATATGCTTTCATGAAGGTGAACCTACTTCTTAAGGAGGCACATGCATTATTCAGTGCTACTGTGTCAGCATTTAAAATAAGTTTTTTTCCCATTAGAGTCACAGTTTGGCCATATGGTAAGCTCCGATCTCATCTGCCTGGTTACCACTTGTCTTCAAGCGTATATTTGTTTCACTTTTCAAACTCTTTTTTTTAAAGCATACCATTGTTTTTCAAATTAGTTTCAGTTTGAGTTCTTCTGTGGAGAATTGTATGTAATCTAATATATTATTATAAATATAAAAACATATATATATATATACAGTATATGTATAAAAGATTTTACATACCTCCCAGGAGTCATATGGTAGGGCAACAAAAATGTTGGTGTGGATAACCAAGCGGAAGGATTGCTAAAGTGAGCAGATTAATAAACGTAACACCTGGAAGTTCCAACACAGAACCTTCAGAATAATAGGAATGGGGCGGTTAGATGTTGTTAAAGTAATGTAAATTGTAATATACACCCACTGAATGAAAGCACAGATTAATCATTAGTGTTAGAAAAATAGAATATTATAACATGTGTCCTCTAATGCAGAGCAAGGGGTCCCAGGATAAATTTGAGGGTTTACCAGATGATTAAAGGGATAAAGAAGAAAAAATGTCACCGAAAATCGTTTCATTTTTCTTGCTTTTTTTCTTGTGAAATAATGGATACTGTGACCTTCCTGTAAATTTCCCCCTAAATGAGACAAATACAACAATCAAAAATCACTCTTTGATTGAACTGCTCAAAACCCACATCCACACTAAGAACACCACCTGTGAGGGGGTCACAAGTAGACATTGATTCATTTTAAGGGGTCACAAGCCAAAAAGGTTGGGAACCATGGCTCTCATATACTATACTGTATAGTACACAGCACACAATGGAGTGACAATCAGCTTCTTGCAGTTGTGTATAAATTACACACTGTGAACGTCTTATTTAATTGTTAATCCATGATATACATGTGAGAATAAAGTACAGGTCATGGGATGTATTTCAACATATGCCCTTTAACATTCAAAGAAGAATTGTACACTGGCTAACAAGCTGTGACTTGCTTGTTTTCAGTCTGTTAAGTACAGCATATGGGATATAAACATTTTTTCAATAAAAAAACCCCCCACCAGTCTGTGCTTTCATATAGCAGGTATGCCAACAACTGCATTCTAATTCTTATTTATAAAGAATTATAATTCTCTGCTTTCAATCTGAATGCCAAAGATGCATTTGCTGTTGTTAGCCACGTGTGTTGAGGCAAGCTAACCACTCACTTTTGTGTATAGACAGTTCATTTACACACATAAAAAAAACAATCTAAAAATACAAACACGACAATGTTCGAAAGAGTTGAAATAAAAGACTGTATATAAAGATGGACGGCATGACTCCGAGCTCCCTATAGGTCATAAACCCCACCCCCTCAGAAGTACACGTGAAATACATTTTCCCAAAGATGGCTTCTGTCATTTTAGGTAGTTCTAATTACGCTGATGTTTGTTCAAGTGTTTGTTTTTCTGATTCAGTTTGGTTTTAATTAGTTATTTGATGCTATAAAAAGGGGGTGTAGTGTGATGAACTTGTGGTGTGCTTGTGATAGATAGTTCAGGTGGGTGTATGGGCGGGACCTCGATACACGGATCACTACTACCAAATTATTTTACCTCTTCAGGCCTGTAAAAATAAAATAAAACAAACTGAACCACTGAAAACTACACTTTGATTGGGTTCTGGCATGAACTGAAGCCACTGGCTGCCCAGCAGTTAGAAAGTATAAAACCTTTTATATGTTGTGGAAAATGCTTTGTAGTACTATGCAGGACACACAATTGAATGGTCTAAAACGTTCAAAAACATCACTATGCTTATTTGAGTGTATGGTTTCCAGTTGTTTCATATTCTTTTGTGTATGTCCTCAGCATTGAAACATTGAAGTAAACCATTCATTCAGGCTGTGGCAAGATGAAGAATGAATAACAGTGCTGTTTTGAAGGAACTTCATGCTGTTGATATTAATGAGCGTACCTGATGAACCGCATCGCCCACTGACTCTGCCTTCATTCACACAAAAGTGCCAGTGCTACCTCACTAGCATGTTCACCATGGAGGGCCACTTCCCTTTCCTCGAGTAATAATGAGTTAATGGAGGACATGGACTGTAATGTGATTCAGATCTATTTTGTGGTTCAGCAGTGGGAATGACAGGAATGGGAACAGTGCGTAACAACAGGTTTGCAGGTCTTTTTAGAAATATTGTGTGTGTTTTGATTCAGATTCAGACAACTTTATTGATCCCAAGAAGGGCAACTCACTAGAATTAACCTGTCCATATACACAACTCCAAAACTCACAGGACAAGTGGCCATATGCCAAGGGTCACAGAAAAAAACAGCGAGCAGCAGCAGGTAAAACATTTTGTTGTACTTCATATAAATAACTGAGTTTTAAAAAGATGTACATTTAAAATGACTACTGTCTGTGTTTAGTAGCCTGATAGCAGATAGAATGAAAGACTTAGAGTAACGGTTTGTTCTCCTAAGAGGCACATTATAACGCTGACCTGAGGGCATTGCAGTGAATTCACTGGACAGAACATGGTCAGATTGGCTGATGATTCCTTTTGCTTTCTGGGCCACCTGTCTCTCCCAAAAGGAGCACAGGTTCACAGACTCTTTGCTGGACTCCATTTAGGCTATTCTTGTCCTTCACATACAACCCATTAAACCAGCAAATAAAAGAGAAAGTTAGAAGACTTACAATGAGTGATTGATAAAAATGACAAAATAGTATCACAGACCTGAAAAGAGTTAAGTTTCTGCATTAAGTGAATTCTTTGTTGTCCACGCTTGACCACCGACTCTGTGTTTACATCAAACTTGAGTTTAATATCTATGTTCCTAGATATTTATACAGTGCATCCGGAAAGTATTCACAGCGCTTCACGTTTTCCACATTCTGTCATGTTACAGCCTTATTCCAAAATGGAATAAATTCATTTCGGTCCTCAAAATTCAACACACAATACCCCATAATGACAAAGTGAAAAAAGTTTTTTAGAGAGTTTTGCAAATTTATTTTTAAAAAAAACTAAGAAATCACATGTACATAAGTATTCACAGCCTTTGCTCAATACTTTGTTGATGCACCTTTGGCAGCAATTACAGCCTCAAGTCTTTTTGAATATGATGCCACAAGCTTGGCACACCTATCTTTGGGCAGTTTCGCCCATTCCTCTTTGCAGCACCTCTCAAGCTCCATCAGGTTGGATGGGAAGCGTCGGTGCACAGCCATTTTCAGATCTCTCCAGAGATGTTCAATCGGATTCAAGTCTGGGCTCTGGCTGGGCCACTCAAGGACATTCACAGAGTTGTCCTGAAGCCACTCCTTTGATATCTTGGCTGTGTGCTTAGGGTCGTTGTCCTGCTGAAACATGAACCGTCGCCCCAGTCTGAGGTCAAGAGCGCTCTGGAGCAGGTTTTCATCCAGGATGTCTCTGTACTTAGCTGCATTCATCTTTCCCTCTATCCTGACTAGTCTCCCAGTTCCTGCCGCTGAAAAACATCCCCACAGCATGATGCTGCCACCACCATGCTTCACTGTAGGGATGGTATTGGCCTGATGATGAGCGGTGCCTGGTTTCCTCCAAACATGACGCCTGGCATTCACGCCAAAGAGTTCAATCTTTGTCTCATCAGACCAGAGAATTTTGTTTCTCATGGTCTGAGAGTCCTTTAGGTGCATTTTGGCAAACTCCAGGCGGGCTGCAATGTGCTTTTTACTAAGGAGTGGCTTCCGTCTGGCCACTCTACCATACAGGCCTGATTGGTGGATTGCTGCAGAGATGGTTGTCCTTCTGGAAGGTTCTCCTCTCTCCNTCATGCTTGGTTTGTGCTCTGACATGCACTGTCAAGTGTGGGACCTTATATAGACAGGTGTGTGCCTTTCCAAATCATGTCCGATCAACTGAATTTACCACAGGTGGACTCCAATTAAGCTGTAGGAACATCTCAAGGATGATCAGTGGAAACAGGATGGACCTGAGCTCAATTTTGAGCTTCATGGCAAAGGCTGTGAATACTTATGTACATGTGATTTCTTAGTTTTTTATTTTTAATAAATTTGCAAAACTCTCTAAGAAACTTTTTTCACTTTGTCATTATGGGGTATTGTGTGTAGAATTTTGAGGACAGAAATGAATTTATTCCATTTTGGAATAAGGCTGTAACATGACAGAATGTGGAAAACGTGAAGCGCTGTGAATACTTTCCGGATGCACTGTATGTGTCGACAATTTGAACGTCCTCGCCATGTATGGTGCTAGCTTTTGGTTTGTTACTATTTTGCCTGAAATCAATAATTAATTCCTTAGTTTTTATTACATTAAGGTCGAGGAAGTTATCGTCACACCATTTGACAAAGGCAGGTAGGGAACAACCGTGATCTGACTCTGAGCCCTGAAGAAAAGACAATAGAGCGGTGTCATCAGAGAATTTCACAAAATAGCTTCCCTCTTGAGAAATCCTGCAGCTGTCTGTGTACATAATAAGAAGCAGGGGGGACAGAACACAACCCTGGGGTGAGCCCCTACTTGAGACCATAGTGTATAGTACATATGTCCATTCACAAAAACCTGCTGGATTCTGTCTGTTAGAAAATCGAAAAGCTACATCAAAAGCTGATCAGGTAATTTAAAATAGGAAGCAAGTTGCTCAATCAAAATATGCGGCTGCATCTTGTTAAAAGCCAAAGAGAAATCAGCGAATAAGAGTCTCGCATGAGAATTGGGTTTCTCGAGGTGCTTATACACACTATTTAAAATAAAGAGTTTTGCATCCTCAACACCTTTACCAGCTTGATAAGCGAACTGCAAGGGGTCTCATTTGCCATCAATCAGTCTTTTGCCCTGTCTTGTGACCTGTGTAGTTTTTCTTTGTAGACAAAAGAAGAGGTTTAAAAATCTTTACAAGTGAGCCCACTCAGACTCAGTCTTGCCTTCTAATCGCAGTCCTTAAAGACTGAAGAGGGAAATATCAATTACAAACCTTCAGTGTGCTGCCAGGCACATTAAAAGGTGAAACCTGGCAGCTTTGAAATAAAGTTATTATTGAGGTAGCCGTTTCAGCGCTTAAGAGTAAAAATTAATAATCGAGCTCGTCGCTATGGAAGAAGAAAAAGGAGAAAATTAGAGATGAAGGACAGCCACAGGTTAGGCCACAGCAAGAACTGATTCATTTGGCCCATCGTCTCATCTCCAACTTGAAAGCAGGCCTCTTTTGTTCTTTTTCATCTCCCCTAACCCTTTTCTGTTACTTACCCTTTGCATAATTACAAGACTGATATTTTTGTGAGGGCCTAACACCATTAGCTGGATTTACAAATGCACTGCAGGAAAAGAAGGTGAATGTTAAGGAACAAAATACATTTCATATATGTAATGTCAAATTGCACGTGAATATATTTTAATGATTGGTTGTCAGAGCTAACATTTTACCTTATTAAAAACAACTGATGGGAAGAAGCAACGGTAGAAAGAGAAAGGGATTCATTAATGGGGTGGGTTATTTTTTCCTTCTCACATTTCTAATCTTTATCTTTCAGCCTGTCTTTATTTTCAGAATCTGCACCTTCTCTCTCTGAATGCCTCTCTCTTTCAGAGTGTACCTTATTTTCAAAGAAATAAGGAGTACTTGAGTAATCAATAAATACCAACCCCTCCACTCCACCACTCTTTTTTTAACCTACGTAATTGCCAATGCAGTGTAGCAGTACCTCTGTAACAGAATAGCATGACCTCTTTCTCAATTCAAGGAAAGCCCATGCACATTTATAATTAATACAGTTCCATTTTTACCACTCTGGAGTCTAATAATTGCTGTTTTTGTAAGTAGGCACGAGTATTGAAAAGATCAAAGGAAAGACAAACTGGACATCAGGAATATTTGAAACTATGTTGCCTTACCCCAAGAAGGGAAAACTTTGAGTTTTTCTGTAGCCATGCTAGCAATGATGCTCAAGGGATTGCACTGTTGGTCAGTTGGTCCACCACCTTGTTTCTGACAGAAATAACTCAACAGCTAATGGACATGATCCCCAGAGGATGAATCCTATTGAGTTTGGTGTTTCCTTGACTTTTCCTCTAGCGCCACCATGAGGTTGACATTTTTGGTTTTGGGTGAAATATCTCAGCAATTATTGGTTGTATTGGAAATTTGGTACACACATTCATGTACTTCACAGGCTGAATTCGAATATCCCTGGTGATCCCCTGACTTTTGATGCAGCACCATCATCGGGTCCAAATTTGAATTTGTCCAGTACTTTGGTTGATGACCAAATGCCAACCACCTTATCTCCTAAAATTGACTTTGATATGCTACAAATTTGTAACAGCAAAGTACATTTTAAAGAAATTAAATTACTCCTGGGTTAAATTTGATCAACATAATGAGGAAATGGTTTAATTAATGTATCTGCAAAATTGCAGAATGTTCTTACTGAACATACAGATTATTCACTGACTTATTTCATTTGTTTTACCTACAATATCCGCTCAGGGCGACTAAAGCACAATCAGCGTGTTTATGGTTATGTTTAGTCGAGTCAAAGCACTTGGTTAAAGTGAGGGGAAGATTGTGGGTTTGTTTTAATATTGAAAAAGTGCAAGCTTGAGTTTAAGCACAAGAAAGGGTTGGAAAAAAAGGAAAAACAACTGCTAATTTGCTGCATAACAGAAAGAAAATACAATGTGAAATAATAAAAGCTCCCTCTGAAATGGATTAAGAATAACATAACTATATTTTGAGTAAAAAGCTTGACACTGTTTGAAACCGTTTCACAGTTAGCTCTGAGCTCCCCTCACTTTATTTTCATTATATTTCCCCCCCATCATGCATTTTCTCTCTTCCATCTTTCAGTCTGTGTCTCTCTCTCTCACACACACACACACAGAAAAGCATCTATCCACTTTGTCCATCTGCAGGATGTTGGGGATTCACTGGCATACTCTCTCAGCCTTTATCTGTGCTATTTTCAGAGGGAGAGCAGTAAGTGAAGTATTGTGAGAGGTGATACAAAAGCTACCTTCTCAAGGGAGGAGAGGGAGAGAGAAGCAGAGGAGAGAGTTTGTAAAATATTCTGCTGACTATTCATCCCCCACCACCCCCTTTCCAGCTCTCTCTCCCTCTCTGACTCTTTCCAGGCTCCTAGAGAAGCCACTTCATGTGCTTGGAAAAAAAAAAGATTTTTTCACTATTAAATAATGCAGGTAATTCACAATTCGTCCATCTCTCCTTTCTTTTTTTTGAAAAGCCAGCTCCACTTCAGCACATTAGCCGTGAGTAACAAATGCGACACATGATAAATGCATTTCTGTTTTGCTCCTATCTATTACAATATTGAAATAACCCAGTAGAGATCCACCCAATAGGCAGTTTGTGAATGTGTTTACATTTCCTGCTCTAAACATCTGAAGCTATTTTGCAAGGAAAATGCTCTTGTGCTCAGACAGTGAAGCATTGTACATTCATGTTTGATTTGATAGTGGAACAACTGGCTGGTGTAGGGACCACAGGAACTCCACAGATGAATTTGTTCATTGTGTGACGTAAACTGCACTTTTATTTTGAAATTTAAGTTTGTTACGCTTACAGTTGTCCCTCACCTCCAATCACTTTGTTCCCCCCCTTGTTTGCTCCCCCTTTGTTCCCTCTCTTACTCTCTTACCGCTCTGACCTCTTCTCCTCTCGGACCTCAACGGAGGTCCTCTCTTCGTGTGGTCTGCACGGAGCAGACACACTGACTTCTCTTCTTACGGCAGCGACGCGAGAGCCATATTAATGGCTACATGTGACTACCAGGACGTATCCCTCTGGTAGAGTTCAGGAGGGACACAGCATCCATGAAAAGACAATTTCCTACAAAAAAGACAATAACTTTTGGAAATACCCACTTGATTTGTATAATTGAGACTGCTAATGGCTCATATTAGCTTTAGCTAAACTTTGGAATGTATTTGCATTGAACAAGGCCTGTAGCCTTCTATCTTTCTCATTTAGCACAGTCTGGTCTGTCCAACATAATGATGCTGCGCTCATTGTTGCTGGAGACTTAAATCAGACTAACCTTAAGAAGGTTATGCCTAACTTCCATCAACATATTGACCACGCCACAAGGGGAATTAAGACTGGACCACTGCTACACGCCATTCAAAAATAGCTACAGAGCGGAATCGCTACCTGCGAAGAGTGACCATGCAGCCATCTTGCTGAGATCAAAGTATGTAAACAAACTATAATGCCTGCCCCCAGTGATGCGAGAGGTCAGGAAATGGTCAGGCCAATCAGAGGCCGCCCTACAGTCTGCACTACATGATGCAGTCTGGAACATGTTCCAGGACACCACCGTCAACGTCACTGATGACGTCAATGGATCTGCTGAGTCTGTGGTGGATTTAATTTGTAAAACAACAGAAGCAACTTTACCCTTTACAGTTAAATCATTTCACAACCAGAAACCATGGATTACCAGAATCATCCGGGATGCCATAAACAATTTAGGGCTGCAGTCTAGAAACATGGACAATTATAAAACTGCAGCCTACAATATGAGAAGAGCAGAAAAGGAGGCAAAAAGGGACTACGAGAGGAAAGTGGAACTACAATTCCAGGAGGGCGATCCCAGAAGCATGTGGCAAGGTCTAAGGTTGCTTTCAGACAGAATCAGGCATTGTGGCAATCAACGCAGGGTTGTGTGGCAGTGTGGGAGTGTCACATACTAACCAGCAATCCCAGCTTGAAGACTGATACAAGCCAAGCAACTGCACTGCGATTAATGTCTTTGTACTCCCTCGGGACAGGGTTGCCAACAGATGAAGAGTCATCACGGCAGCGATCGATCTGTCTCTCTTCCATCTTCACAGTTGCTCAGTAAACGGTGGAATATTAAGGTAAACTGCTAATGCTACAATGCTACATGGTAAACAAAGTTCTTCTTCACCTGCCTGTTGATCTGATTGCTGGCGTGATTGGTCGCTGCAGGTTGCGTTTCTCCAAAAGTTGATTCTGTTTTAACTTTTCGCAGCACCACCTGCATTCTGCACCACCACAGCCTGAACGCGGTACCCCCGTTCAAATGAATGGGAAAACTGGCGTTTTCACCGCAGCGCCTGATTCTGTCTGAATATGGCCTAAGAACTATGACGGTTTACAAGCCCACCCTCCCCCCTCCTTGTCAAGTGCTGATGCATCTCTAGCAAGTGAGCTTAACAACTTTTATGCTCCCTTTGAGGCCATCGGCAGCCAACAAGCAAAAACAGCTGAAGCAGAGGTCAATGGATGAGTGGGTGCACCTTTCACACCTGTCACCCTTTCTGCATAATGTCAGGGGGGCTTTCAAGCATGTGAACACAAAGAAGGCAGCAGGACCAGATGGTATCAGTGGGCGAGTCCTCAAACTATGTGCTGACCAACTAGTCTGTCATACCCATGGGCTTCAAGAAGTCCTCCATCATTCACCCAAGAGAACAAGACCAGCCTGCCTGAATGACTACTGCCCAGTTGCACACACCTCTGTAGTGATGAAATGCTTTCAGTGGCTGGTCAAGGATTACATCTGCTCCTCACTACCCAGCACACTGGACACACTATAGTTTTCCTACCGTCCCAACCAAACCGTCTTTGAACAGAAGACAGCATAGCACACATCCTTTACACCACCCTATCTCACCTGGACAAGAAAGGGAGCTATGTGTGATTGATGTTCATTGACTACAGTTCAGCGTTTAACATTACCATAGTTCCCACTAGGTTCGTCACAAAGCTCAAGAACCTGAGATTTAACACCTCCACTGTGGGTGTGGATCCTTGACTTCCTGAAGGGCAGAGGGCCTAGGTGGTGAGGGTGGGCAGACACACCTCTTCTACCCTCATCCTTAATATCAGTGAACCCCAGGGCTGCATTTTGAGCCCCCTGCTGTACTCCCTGTACACACATGATCCTAAATGAGGATCCAGGAGTCTAGGAGACTGCCCCTTCCCACCCCAATCATACACAAATATTTAATAATATTTGTATTCTATTTAAACTATTTTTAATGCACAAATTAAAGGAACTGGGATTTTACCTTTTATGATTATAAGGTTGTGACAAATGTACTTGATTGATTGATTGAGTGATATGATGTGGATTCAGCAGGATTCTGGCATTTGACATCTCCATAACTCAGTAATAGTAGCTGATAATACTGCTTATTTTGACACCTTTCAGCTCCCCTCCATCGACACACAGCAAATTGGGGGTCTGAAATATTCACACTGTTGTTTCCCAGTAGTGTCATAGATGGCTTTGTCTATGACTGTGTCTTTGTCTGTGTGTGTCAGTGTGTATACGCATATGATGGCTACCCACAGTGCATCTGCTTGACTGCTCCATTTGATTGCTCACTCCAGTAGCACTCTGGGAAATGTTAATGGAGGGCAGTTAACGTCAAATACAGTTCACTACCATCTGTACTCGACCCACCATCACCCTGTGTGTGTGTGTGTGTGTGCAGCCTCATGTCTGTGACTGAAGTGTGCACTGGTGTGTAAAACATTTGCATCTCTGTACGAAGAAGGTGTGAAGCAGACAGTCAGTCAGGTACATCTTGTCCAATGGCCCATCTACCACTTTGGCTACTGTTGGTCTGTCACGGTTATCACACACACACATACACACACACACACACACACACTGCTTGCTCTGTTGCTTCCCTGACCTGAGATTGCTGTGTGCTGCTGCTCACATCCAGAGAAGCATTGGGTTGTATACAAACACACACACACAGGCACACACTCACATAAACAATGATTTATAGCCTCCAATACCGTCAATAAGAGCCATGGCCAAGATGAAGGACTTGCTAGCAGGACACACACGCAAACATACACACACACACACACACACACGCACAAACACTGTTGTCCATTAGCTAAGTGCACTGGCGTTAGCTGCTTTCCACATTGTCTTTATTACATTGCTGTTTAATGCCATTGTTGCTGCTGCTGCTTCATGTGAAAAACCAAAGGTGTATATAACCTGTTTACAGTATATAAGATGGCATGTGAATAGGTGTGTGATTGCCATGAAATGACCACTGTGAGTACTTTCAATTGATGCATTTTGTGTAAAAAATAATTGCACCATAGTCATAACTCCATAAAGTGAACAGTGGCAGGTGACGCCAGTAAGAAAAGGGTGGGGGAGGAGGGACTGCTAAGCCTATAGATGACATTTTAATCAAAAAAGTTAATAGGAAACAACTGGGTTTCATATAGGCCACATAGGGGTTTCCAATAGACTAAAATCAAAACACACATATGTCATAAACACACTGCTGAAATCAGTACGACTTACTCTTTCCAATTACGGCGGTATATTCAGTGTCAGTTAAAACCCATAAGACCATTTAGAAATTTCTGTAGTGATTCTAAAATTAATAATTGCATTTCTCCTAATGCTAAGGAAGCATGAGTTTTATAAGGTAAAAGAAAAATAACAAATTGGCTCTGGTGTTGCTTACAGTCCCACATAACCCAATGTATGACGGGAACCATAGTGCAAATCAGTCAAAATATATTCATCCCACTGTACAAGAAAAAAAAGATTACACTATTCATGTAATGCTCAAGAGGTCAGTCCACCACTTTGGCTCAGACTGAAATATCTGGTTATATCTGGACCAGCAAGTCAAAATTTCAGTTTGTCCAATATTTTGGTTTATGACCAAATACCTGCAAAATTATTGCTATTCCCATCAGCCTCAGCTCTACCTTGGTTTGGTAAACATTACCTGCTAAAACACAACATGTTAATTGTCACTGTAAGCATGTTAGCATGTTGAAGGTAGCATTTAGTTCAAAGCACAGCTGTGTTAAGTACAGCCTCGCAGAGCTGCTAGCATGGCTGGAGACTCTTAGTCTTGTCTGCCGTCACTAAGGCTCAGAATGCCCCACCAACATGGAGCACTGACGCTTTCCTCTCCAGATATTTACTGATTTTTGAAAACCTGTGGATATGCAGATACACAGGACAAAAAACAAAATAATGTCAAATTATATCAAACATTTTGAACAGGCCACACACCACTGTCATGCCAGATGATAGAATTTACAAATAACCTAACTTATTCTGATATCCCCTTCATCTAAATAACCTGAAAGTGAAAACCAAGCAAATTATCCCAGGTTAAATAGTATAGAAAGACTCCTCTCACCTCTCCTTTATTCTCTTTCCCAGTCTACTCTTGGCATTGTCCCTTTTTTCTCTTCTCTTGTCTTGTATCCTCTTTTCCACCCACCTCTCCCCACTGACTTTTGTTTGCCTAATAAAAACAGCAGTATCTCTTGGCTTGGAAATAAAATCAACTCTTTTTAAAATCGACACAAGCTGTGCTTTCACATAAAACAACAGTCAATTAGACTTAAGACGCTGAGCCTCTTCCTGGGCTATAAAACATGGATAACAATGAGCAGACTAAAAATAAGAAGCATAGACACTTTCACTCCTCATCTTCAGTCATTGGAGTTGTTTCAGGGGCTCGTTGAGAACTTGTTATAGAATTTTTTTTGGTTTTCAATGTGGTGGTTGCTCGTTCAAATGGCTTCCATATTAACTAGCTTGTTGATGGGGATTACAGATGGGGATTAAGTGCAAGCAGATAATTCAGAGTTAGAGCTAGGCTGATATTAGCCTCTACCTGGTTACCTATTGCAGTGGTTTCCAACCTTGGGATAGGGACCCCCAAGGGGTCACAAAACTAACCTTATGGGTTGTGAGATGTAATAACAAGATTTAAAAAAACAAAAAACAAAAAAGGGTTTACTTATTTGCCAAGCTTGCAGCGTGGCTCTATGGATGACAGTGTCAGTATGTCAGTGAGTTGATCCATAACTTTGGTTCAGACTGAAATATCTCAACAACTATTGAATGGATTGCAATGGAATTTTGTCAATGGTACCCAGAGAATGAATCATAATTACGTTGGTGATCCCAGACTTTTCATCTAACACCCACAGCAGGTCAAGTTTTTCACTTCCAGTGAAATATCTCCACGTCTACAGAATGGATTGGCACAATGCCAACCAGGAACCAAATCCAGAACGGAACCAGCTATTGCCACCCTGCCATCATTATTTCTAAAGAAGTATTTCAAATTGATTTGCATTTCAAAAGTATTTTAGGCATGTAAACATCAAAACTTAGCTATGACTTTAAGAGTTTTTGTATTAGTTGCAAACATATTTAAAGAGTAAACTTATACATGACATTATTACCTGCTACTACATTTACTAAAGCCAAAATGGTTCATCTCCTTGGGAGACTGAATGTGTTCACCAAATTTCATGGCAATCTCTGAGACTGTCCTTCCTGAAAATACGTCTGTACAGGTCGCCTGTGCAGCAGCTTATTTTGACCCATATTTATGTAACTTACTAAAGTTAACTTACTTACATAGTTATTTTAACCCAAACCATGATCTTTTCCTAAACCCAACCAAGTCATTTTGGTGCCTAAACCTAACTGCGACAGTTTAACAATGTTAACCACCTGTTTATTATTGTTACCATGACGACGAAGGCGAGATACGCCTATGTATACTGTTTTGGGAGTCATTGGAAAACGATCTCTTCTATCGTTTATGTTGATGGACTTGACGGGTGTTGAAAATGTTTCCTAAGGGCAGTTTTAGATGAAAAGTAACAGTGTCCAAAATGGAAAAGATTCAACATCTTGGAAGTGCAGATGTCATGAGTTGATTTCATGGCCATTAGTTTTTAATATCTTGTGTGTAAAGGTGGAAAGTTTGGCCTGATGTCAACAAATCCCATGAAAACACCAAAACCCACAATGTCTGAGTCCATCTCTCAATACTTTCTGACTTCCCTACCCTGCCTATAGAACTTATCTGAAAAGTGGTCAAAGATTGGACAAAGGGAAGCAAGTTGTACTTAGGCTCCATACTTTTTTTGCTATTTCATTTATACATGTGTTATTTTTTCCCCCTAATATCTCTTTCTCACACACACTCAGACTACTGGCTGACACTCTTGACTAAAGTTTGAGTCCAGATTCTCAGAAGCAGAACTATCCTGGATGCATACATAATATGGTTGGTTGAGTAAAATGACAGTTTGTATCTACATTGTTTTCTGCCTCTAAATGAGATCTGTCTCTGAGAAATCTTTCTAGGACAAATATACTGTAAAAGTCTTCACTAGATTTTAGTAATAAAGAGTGGCAAATATGTATATTTATATGAAAATGGAGAGATAATGGGAGATCATTGTGATTTGGCTCCCTAGTCAATTTTCTTTAGTGTGTTTGAGAAGAGCATAGACTCATCTGATGTAGAAAATATAAAAAGAGTCCCAAATAGTCTATGGAAAGTGAAAACTATGCACTAAAGTAGACCAGGAGGAGAGAGAGACTGATTTGGTGTATCTCAGAGAGTGTGCTGGGCGCTGATCCTGCCTTTTCCCATGGCTGGGTTATCTGTGCAGGGTAATAAGTGGAGTCCGATGGAGTTAAGTTGAGATGAATGGAGAAGAGTTCAGGATTCCGCACAAAGGCCTTATCATCACTTGAGTATGAAGACGGCTATTAAACAATGCCTACAGCATATAGTGTACAGGAAGGGACCTTTGGTGATTCAACAGTAAGATTGTCACAGAAACCCACTTGTTCACACATATGTTTTCTGTTGTTGTTAATATGAATACTTGATTGTGTCACTTTGTTTCTTCTCATATGGGTCTAGGAACAAACAAAATAAATGGTTATGTAGAATGTTGTAGGTGTATTGTTTTTTATTATTTTCATGCAAGATAAGGCTAATTTGTGTTATTCTTAAAAACATTTTAAGACATTTGTAAATGGTTTGCATTCATGGTTTCTCAACAAAATGCATGCACGTTTATCCTTGAGATTTAACAAATGTGTTAAATGCATTTCCTTGCAAAGCCAATTTTTTAAATATATTAAATCGTGCATTGCTTATATCCATGTTTTCTTTGCTAGCGGTCTTCTTCTTCACTGCCTTTGTTGCCGCATTTCTATGTTTGTTTGCATTACCGTCATAAGGTTCCCTCATCAGTCCCAACGTCTCTTGGGACTGCTACTTGAATGATATATTGACCACTGTCCCATTCAGAGCTCATGTTATTTGAGCTAGCATTGTCATTCTCATGCTCCAGATCTGCTTTTATATTATCTGATTCATGAATGGCACAAAAACAAATTCCTCATCATCAGTAGCCTCAGGTTCATCTTCATTTCCAGAGCTGTTGTCATCGCAACTCTGCAATATCAAATAAAATGCTGCTCTGCACTAAGCCTGACACCCAGGTGCTGCACCATCATGTTACTGTGACAGTAAGCTAATTTAAACAAACATTTTCATCATTGAGTCTGTATTTATTCATATTAACAGTTAGCCAACAGTGCCATCATGAGGCCAAACAAGAAAACAGAACATGCAATACCTGCTATTGCTTGCATTCAGCATACCAAGAACAAAAAGTGCAACACTCTTACATACCTCAGGTCTCTAGCGACCATAAACCTTTCAGAGAAAAACAATGCCTTTTATCATTTTTGACATTTTGACACCAGAACAACAAACACAAAAAACAAATAGTTTGAGGATTACCAGAGTTGAGTGCTTAATTGAATGACATTAATGACTTTGACAGGGTGTAGGCTAATATAGTCCTGGGTCACTAAAGACCTGATGTATGCATTTAAGGGTCAAGAGTTATTGAAAAATTTGATGTTTTTAGCCACCATGTTATTCCAAAGTGAAAATCAGAATGACCGGTTGCAGCCATGTGAGTGATGCATTTGTATAATCAGATGAAGCTTCCTTCCTCATGGGAAAGTCTGAGTAGAGATGGTGGGGGCTGGTACAGTGCACTGGGTGAGTTTAGAACGGAGGACTTCTGGGATGATGGTGTTGAAGTCCACAAACAGGATCCTCGCATATGTCCCATGTTGACTGCATCATCCACTGATATTTTTGCCCACTAGGCAAACTGCAGCGGGTCCAGCAAGGGATCTGTGATGTTCTTAAGGTGGGCCAACACCAGGATTTCATGACCACAGACGTCAGGGCGACAGGCCTGTAGTCACTGAATCCTATGATTCCCTAGCCCGGCAGAAGTAGTGTACTATTTGGGATGTGCTCACCATAGCAGGTTTCGGTGAAGCACGGGACAGCAGGTCTGGAAAAGTCTGTGTTTGCTCTGTTGAGAAGCAGCAGTTCATCCATTTTGTTGGCCAGAGAGTGGACGTTCACCAGATGTATTGATGGGAGCGCAGATCCCAGCTGAACCATTTTCTGAATTTCCCGCTTGTAACTAGATTTCGAACAAAACATTTGGATCAAAAGGGCAAAAGTACATTTCCAGTTTGTGAGGATTAGGCACTTTTCTGCATGCAGATCCACTCCATTTTAAACTGATGCGGCAGGTGTTTTTTTCCCATAAAATTATGCATTCTGAAAATCTTTTCAGAGAGACCAGGCTTTCATCTGACAAGAGCGACGGTGAGTGCAATCAATTAGCAGTCTGAAACAATCAGCAAAGCATACTCGCAGCACTGTGCTGGATCAGTAGTTTCTGATAATTGGTAGACTGTCCTCCCACTGATATGATGAATAACATGGCGTTTCTGGAAAAGAAAGTCTCTAATATTTTCCTAAAGTGGGATCAATGCCACTTCAAATGAAACTGAAGAGTGCGGGTTAAGAGACATGGAGAGGGAGATAGAAGGATGTAGGAGATACAGTAAAATATATAGTGAGGGAGGGAGGATGTTCAGTGTGTGGCTCATTAAATCAGTAGATGTAATCAGTGGGAGGGAGTAAAACATTTTGCCATGAGCAGCATGGGTAGTGTGGTGGTGGGGCCGTACTGTATGTATTGTGCTGGACTTCATTTTAATGCAGACTGTTTTTGGTTGCTGTAACTTGAAATATTTCTGTTAAACTGCGCTACGGTACTGTTACATTGTCCAAAGTCAGCTAACTTTATCTTTGTTTGGCCCAGCGACAGCAGCGATCTACTGCAAAAGTTTGCCCCGATTCATTTTCTATGGGATGTGAGTGATTCTCTTGTTAAGGCATTGTAGCCGACAGCACTTCAACACAGCCTTGCCTATTGTTTCCTGTGCAAAATCCCACACACCGGCGGCATCTTGACGCATGTTAACTCTCCAGGAATCGTCAGTTTTGTCACATTTGCTACCCGAGTTGACACATCAACTGCTCTGCCTCGAGTATTACTTCTGTCTGTATGGTGCAACCATTATGTATGGAGCATGTGTGCTACGGGCGTTGATAAACGATGCAATGCTGCATGATGTGCTCAGCGGAGTTTCACTGCTAGGCATCCTCAAATGCAGCAAAGAGTTGGAGGGAAGTGGTCGAGTAAGAAAAAGTAGCAAGAAAAAAGGCACAAGGCATGAGTACTGCTGAGTGAAATAAAGATTTAAATAAATTCTGTAGTCTTGAGTGTAAAACATAACAGCAGGAGGAAGAACATTTACCATGGAATAAACTGTATACTGAAATACACAATATTTGCCAAATACATAAATATGAGCATATGCAGTGTAAATATAGATGATAAAAAATAAACCACGCAGTGTGTTAGTGTACAGTACAGCATGCATCTCCACCACAGAACAGTCATATGGGACACATTATAGGCCCACCGTGTGGTGTCATCAAACTGACAGGACACAGTGATTTAGCCCTGCTGGATGTGGATGGATCCATGCTTACCTTCAAAGTCATCTGTGTCCTGGCTCTGTGAGAGCCTAAGGGACACAGAACAGCTCGCTGGCCATTCAAGTACCTCTCAATTACTGATTTTAATTTCCCTTCAACTGCTGGTCCGTCTCCATTAGCTGTGACATTTCTCCGAAATGTGAACTATATAGCAGCTTTTCTAGTCGTCGCCACAGTCCCCGTATGCTGCAGAGGATTTGGTAAACAAACTGTAAAGGTGTGAAACTGAGTTTAAGGAGGCATTACCCTGCAGCCAAACTGTGTGGCAATTTCATTCAGCTTCTAAAAAGCCCATTGCGCCTTTGGCTTCAAACTAAATAATTTTGATTTAATTAATTAAGTTATTTTGATTGAATAAGTCATTTCCTTTAATGTTTATTATATTTATTTTGTCTGAAACACCTGGTATAGCTAGCTGAAGATGTAGCTAATTTTAAATTCCGACGTGTCATGAGGTTTTACTCTTTCCTTGTTCATTTCACATTTGACAGAATTACAGATATCACAATATCACTTCACCTAATTTTTATTACAGTACAGTAAGACATTGACAAAAGCAGCCTACTATCGCCTTAAAAATACAGCAAGAACTAGAAAAGGCAATTTCTGAAGAAACTGCGGTGTGAATGCTGGCTGTTGAAAGGCTGACGCTATACTGGATTGCTGGCTTGAAATGTTGAAGAATACTAAAAATGTATGAATGAAGTGGAATATTTTAATATTTGTTGAAAAGCTCACGCCAAACTGGATAGCTGGCTTAGATATCATTATCTTCCCCATGTGAGGTTTTGGGTACCAAGCCCCAATAACAATAAGTAGCATAGTATAGTAGTATAACACCTGAGACTGATCAATAATTAGACTAAGTGAAGGACCCTCTGAAAGTCTACTAGAAGTGATGCAGATGTGAATAAGAAAAGCCAGCTTGTAGTTAGTGCTTTAACTTAGTCTTTAGTCTTACTTTACTGTAAGTAAATTATATATTATGGCTATATGGCTAATATATAATTATATTTACTTACTCTCTTACTTTACTTTACTTACTCTCTCTCTGCCTGTAACCTCAAACACAGAGATGATAGGAGTTTTCAACTTGTGACAGTATGTATTATATATCAGTGTGTTCTATTGCCTCTGTCCCATCCCCTTTGACTGGATTTGAGTCAAAGGTTGAGTTGAAAAATTGATATTGATAAAAGTTAGATATTGATATGCAAACCAACCCTACATCAAAGTTAAAGCACTAACTGCATCACTTCTAGTAGACTTTCAGAGGGTCCTTCACTTAGTCTAATTATGATCCTGATCTCCTGTACCAAAGTCAGCGGTCTGACGGCTGTGCTAAACCTGCCAACAGACTGTTTAAAAACTGTATGTCCTATGGCTTAAATAGCTACATGATGTGAACCAGGACAAGTTTGTCTACGTTCTGGTGTGAAATTTTGTATGAAGA
>LKNJ01001437.1:275997-337541 GCA_002120245.1 Maccullochella peelii
GAGTCACCAACACTGATGGCCAGCAGTAAGGTAGAGAGGAGGAGGAGGCCAGAAGCAGTGCAAAGGGAGAGAGAGGGGGGGATTTTCAGTTTCGTCGTAAGAGACAAGCAATTCACAACTCTTTTCAGTCATGTATTACCTCAGTTATTTTCAAAGTTTCTCAGATTTGTGGCTAGTGTAAGCTAAATATTCAGATTAATTGTAATGCCCATTGCCCCAAATGCCTTTGGGTGCACCTCTGGCAACAACCTGTCGGTGATGCCAAGGCAAGTTTTTTGTTTTGTAATGGCAAACGCTGACTTGGTTGTGAACAAGTCAAATTCAGGTCTTATTGCCTCTTACAATGCTCATTACAACATACACAAAATAAAACACGTTCAGGTGTAGTTCACACTTGAATGGGATTTGAAAGAAACCAGGTGGCTTAACACTCAAAACTTGTAGTGAATTTCAGGAAAAATGTAGAGCAAAGTTAAGTTGTCTGTTAATTTCACTTTAGATCTTTCTATACTTACCACTGCAGATGTCTACCAATGTTCTTCTCTTTTCCTAAGAGAGGAAACAAGATGGGAAGGTTTCTTTATATTTTGTGTGCGCGCACATGGATTCATATTCATTTCCAAGCTTGCCATCTGTATTATGGTGGTTGGGTGAGTAAGTAAAATGGTGAGGCTTACTGTTTAGTGGAAATAACCCGTTATCTATGGATTTGTTCTTGTTCTGTGCCCTAAAATTTGCATTAGCTAATTAAGGTTAAAATCCTTGCTGTAGTTCTCTTTTACTCTTTTCACTCTCTTTTACTTACTAGTGGTCAGAAGAATTTTGATGACACTAGAAATTACATTAACATTTTAGGTATTTAGCTTTTTCTCCTCTCTAAAGTACATTACAAAGTTTACTCTAGTGCAACAAGGTCAGCACAATAAGATAGGTACAACAGAATATTCCTATCATCAAAGATTATAGATTGTAAGGTGCTGGGTGAGGAAATAAGAAGTGGGGGGAGGAAAAAAAAAAGGAATAGGTCAGATATTTTTCTAGCACTTTTTCATCATTATTTTGTAGTAGTTCTGAAATGTGGCGGTCATGAATTTGAGAATAAGGTTAGCTTCAGAAAGAATTGACTTAAATGGCTCATAAGATCAATGGAATCATGAAAAATGAGAGAAATAAGATTCCTTTCCAGGAGCTCTCTCCGGGTTGCTGGGACACTGAATTTAGCTATATGTCTCTGTACACACAAACACTTGTCTAAAAATGTCTAAACACAGGCTCTCATACACACAAAACAATCACATTAGGTTTAGTCAAGCAGTTGGAGGCTGCCCTGTTTTTGCTGCTTCCTGTTAGGGAGAATGTATATCAGGAAGGCCTGTCTCCCCTTCCCCTTTCTCTCTCTCCTCTTGATATGCCCTCAGGCTGATTTGGCAGCAGAGTGACCAAATCCCTCGTATTAGGAGTCATCCATAGCATGTTTGGGCCTTTTCTGACATTGCAATTTTCCACGCAAACAGGGAAGGATACAAGTACAAGAAAAAGATTAAGGTTTAAGAACACTTCCTTGGTCTGTCAACATGGAGTATGCATATGTGTGTGTGTTTTGCAGCGTTGGTGGTTTGGTGGCAGTGGTCCACTCATTTTTAATCTCTGTCAGTTTTGCTCCGCAGGCACCGTGGTCACGCACAATCTATTCAAGTCCGTGCCACGTCACACACATGCACTCGCGTACGCAGAAACTCACACACACACACACCATATCTCTGCCGCTCAGCGTCGTGCCATTTGGTGAGTGGTCACAGAGTGTAGACACAGGAGGCGGCCAACTGTGTCGCTCATGTTTGGGCGTCACAGTCACTGAGCTCTTGTACAACTACTGCTTACGAAATGCTGATAAGCACCCGCCAACAGGTGATGGGGCATCTACACACAGCTGCCACTGCTTGTTTGAATGCAGAGAGAAATTAAGTGACAGTTAATGACTCCTAACTTAAAGGAAAACACCAAACATAGCTTTCCTGTCAGGCAAGGAGAGTAGAATCACCAGATTAATTCATGTGTCAGAGCTGATCACTCTCTCTAGTGCATCATGCTAACACTTAAAGTCCCCATGAAATCAAAATTGATGTTTAAGTGTTTTTATATGATATGTCTTGAGCTATACGTCACTTATACGTATCTGGCCCAATAATGACAAAAAAGTCGTTTTGTAGGTATTCTTAATGGTATTTTAGAGTTTGTAATTTCCTGGAAAACGATAAAGAATGTTAATGACTCATCCTGCTCTCGGGGGCTTATACTAAATTTGCGTCCAATTAAACGCTTTCTCTAATTTTTATGACACTTCCTGAGCAGAGTGTTTCTGGGGGCCAGGCCTCACTGGTTACTCTACAAAACCACAACATACATTTTTCACAAATTTGGGTGAAACAGGATCATATTTTATGGAGAAAATAGTTTCTGGTTTTCCCTCTGCTGTCTGCTCTGTCTCAAATCTCACTGATTTACAAAGTTTCTTGGTGGGCAGATAGCTTTACTTGTTGCTAAAGTAACTGCTAACTGCTGCATAACGCAATTCAGCGCTATTGGCTACTGTAAACGCCAATCCATATATGCGCCAAGTCCCTCCCTAGCTTCCTATTTTTACAGGAAACACTTAAATATGCAGAATCAAATAGCACTCTGCTAGCCGTACCATGGGAACTTTAAGAATACATGATTCCAGAGTAGTGGGTGAATACATAGTTGCTGACATACGTGACATGCTAAATAAACATACTTTGGCTTTAGCTTGTTATATAATATTAAGATATTGTCTAGATAATTGGCCTTTTTTGCTTGATAATAACTAACGAAAAGTCAAAGAATTCACTGCTTTCTCTGTTTTTTATCATTAATTAAATGAATGATTCAATTAATTAAATATATTTTGACTTTCAGACTGTTGGATAATACATGCAGGTGACAGACATAACCTGTCACCTGTCTGAGCTGTGGTGAATTGAGATGGGCATTCACTGTTTTCTGGCAAAAAATAAACTAATGATTAATTGAAAGAAATGAAAAAAAGAATGATTTTTAAAAAAACATTAGTTGCAGCCCTAGAGCCAGCAGTTATAATTGTAGATGCCTACTATCACCCACTATAGTCAAGTCATGTTTATTTCAATTGCCTTCAAAGCATACAAACAACCTTAATATCTAATATTCTGTCAGTAGATCATTGTAGCTATCTGTGGTGTCACATTGCTGGTTTGGTCCATAGGTTGGATCTGTGGGTTCTCAATAAAACATTAGTTTACCAAAACACTTAATTCCCTCTTTATTCATTATATCCTCTGCAGAGACATCTGCTGAATACAGTTTTCATTAGCAAATTCATTTTTCTTGAAAAAGATTTGAAAACTCTCTGGAGCATGGGATTATGGATTATGTCTGTGGATTATCCAGAGTAATCTAGACGTTGTTTCTGGCATTGATTTAGAGTTTTCAAATTTCATTGTAGTTATTAAACAGTGTGGCTCAAGGGATGCCAATGCAAATGATGGTTTGTTTGCATTAAAATTTTATACAGACATTCATGGTCCCCAGAGGATGAATCCTACAGACTTTGGTGATTCCCTGACTTTTCATCTAGCACTACAAGGAGGTTAACTATTGTCTTATAACTTATCATGAAATTTCGTATAGACATTCATGTTCTGCACAGGATGAATTGTAATACCTTTGGTGATGCCCTAAACTATCAACAAGCACCATAATCAGGTCAAAATTTCATTTTATCCAATTACTTTAGTATATGACTAAATACCTGCAAAACTGATGACATTCCGATCACTGCTGTGTCTAAGTACAGCCTCACAGAGCCGCTAGCATGGCTATGGTTTAATGTGGTGGACACCACAAATGAAATTTCTATCCATTTCAGTTGTGTTAGCGTTCTGCAAAAGGCTAAAATGTAGATATCTTAAACCCTGGACAAAAATAAGCCCCCAAACTATCTACATGGCTGGATACCACTAAGGGTAAGTGAGAAAATGTGCTTTTTGTGATTTAGGTAAACTGACACTTCAGAGAGACTGGCACGCTATTCACATTCATATCCATTGATTGTAATTTAGTCTTATTAGAATGTACATTATTTTTACATTAAATTGCCTCCTGAAGATATGTGGTGTTGGTAGGCAGGGATGTGATATGACACATGAAGTGAAACAAAGATATGTATATCATAGTGATATTTGTTTGAGTGTTGCATTTACAACACTATATTACAATACTATATATAGTATTTAGTATTTAAGACAAGACTAAATATTACCCTGATCAACCTGATGTCTAATTTATCATAATAAATTAAGTGACATCTAGCCTATTGCTTAGATTGTACACCACTTTGATTTGAGGTGATTCTTCATTAAACATTTAATATAATGTAGACTGGGAACAGATAAGCAGATTTACCAATTTACTCTTAATTGTTTGCGTTAAATGCTCCAAGGCTGCAAATTACAAGAAAACAATCCTATTAAGCTCGACCCAAATGAAAAACAATTTGTTTGGATTTTCACCTTTAAAATGCTGATATTGACTCTGAAATGATTAATGCTTGCAATTTAGCTGGTGTGCCTAACAGAACGGCTCGATGCTCTACAGAGAATGAGAAGTGAGGGAAAGAAAAAAAATGAAATGGTTCTAAATTGGACATTTCCAATGAGAGGAGAGAACTGAAAGCTGAAAGCAATTAATGGAATCAGAGGACAGTCTCTGCGGCTTCTTGAACTCTGATTAAATGTTCTGATTGCCATCACTCCCTATGAGGGAGATCCATAGCTGCCTGTACTGTAACGTGGCCTATTGGTAAATCCATTATCCTCAGAGACAGAGGTGTTTTTAGACAAACGCTCTTAAGGACATTGTTTAAGATCAAAGAATAGTATTTCACAGATGCTAAATGGCTACCAGGTCTTTCTCGCTGGATCCGCGGCTGCTCCAGGTTGGTGGGTTGAAGGCTTTTTTGCGTTTGCCAGCAGTGTCCCTAGACAGGCGTGATGCTAAGGTTAGACATCCAAGATAGCAATGCATCTATTTGTCCAATTGTCTGTCCGCCTGTGTTTCAGGTAATCACAGTTGCAGTAGCTGGCGTCCCCTGGGGCTTCCACACAAATGTGATCTTGAGCTAACAATGGATACTGGCTAATGAAATTTGCGTGACCCAGCAAATGTAGGAAATGGACAGTGGTGTGATTTTAGTGACCAGGGACAGAACTGATGGAAGGAGGGATGGGAAGAAAGAGGAGCAGAGGACTTGTAATACATGCCTGAGGAAAGACACTCATTCAGCAGGAAGGCCCAATTAAACATATTTTCTTTACTTTCTCTCAGAACGAGGAAGCTTTGAGCCTTCCCTACAATCCCAATAGGTTTCACTGAATCCACTGGCATGAATGAAGCTGTTTCAACCAATGTTTTGAGACTTTGTACAGAAAACACAAGAAGATGGCCAAACCAAGCAGATACAGAAAACATCTTCACCATTTTGCTAACACATATGTCACAAAAAATGCTACAAATAGGAAAACACAAGCAGAAACACATCTGTGAGGAAGTTGTTGCTTCCCTGCTGTTTCTATGCTGGATTCTATAATGAGTAGTAACCCGCTGCAGGTGATCGATAAGAACCATGCAGATGTCTTCCGTTCCAATCTATTTATTTACTACCATCTCAACCACAATCCTGCACAACTGTCTGGTGAATTTGTGGTTCTGTAGAAGCCAGCCTTTCAAAGACAACAGAGGAAATAAATGTTCTTCCTGTGACTATGGATTGCGTTGCCTCAAGCGTGAATGCACAGCAAGTTGAGTGGCATTTCCATTCCATTTTCCTCTCCAAACAGAAAAGGTACGGGGCCATGGCTTCTCTATTGAGCCTTCACGCTACCACTTTTGTTTGTGTGATTTTATGTATTATCAATCTAATAATTTGACTTGAACTCAGCACAGAAATATACCTCACATCCAACAAAAGGCCTTTCCTTACTTTCCCCTCTCCAACATTGACATTTCCGTTTGGTTGGCTGTATGGACTGGAGGTTGACCTTTACGGCAGACTACCACTGCTGATGGAATGGCTTTGGCTGTCATGGCTCCCATTAACCCGTAGTCCCTGGCTTCACAGGGCCATGGCTCTGTTATGTCAAGATAAAGTAAAAGATCATTCAAAGCCTTGCGCAGGCCCTGCTCTACTTTTAATCAAACAAGCGTGCAGGGTTCAAACAGTGAGCGTGGACATTAGAGATTAGAGGAGGGAGAAAGAAGAATGAAGGGAGGTTACTGCAGAAGACGTGAATGAGGACAGTTAGGGAGACGAGTGAAAGCATCTTGGCTGCTATGTTAATATGCTTAGTGGAGCGTTTATGAAACGAGGAGATGGAGGTATAAGTCAGTGACATTTTCATTAATTTGTTGTCAGGTAGATCCTCTCCCCACCGCTGAGCTTGACATATAAGGCTGTTTTCTCACATATTTCAGATGAATTGCTCAACATAAAACAGCGGGGCTTGACTAAATGAAGAAAAGGGTTTGTATGGGCACAGAACTGGCATGAAATAGATATGGATTAGTCTACCACTTGCTAAAACCTCGCATTAGCATGTAATCTCATTATTGTAAAGAAATTGAAATGGTCGCTCACTGTGAGTGTAATTTTTATGTGAACTGAAAATAATCTGGCATGTGCAAAAACTGGATGATTGAAAGCCACACTGTGTTGTAATGTAAAGTCATTTCCCCTCTGTCTACATCACATTGATCGACTTTGAATGTGGTCTTGGATACGTCTGCAAGTTAAATCAAGTGAGAGATTCATGTGCTAGACGCAAAATGTCAGTGATTTTGGATGTACTGAACACCTTTTTGTGATTCCAAAACATTGTATTCTTTCATGGTTTGTAGTGGGTGATGTTTAATTGACTTTATTCATAAATCGCCACCTTGGAATTATAAGGTTCCATCTGCGTTCTGAGCGATTTTGAGATATTGAGCTTCAAAGATTTTGCATTCCCAATAGTGATAGGGATAGAACCTTTTTGCATGCAACTTAAAAAAACACCTCACATATTGTTAATAGGATGTCACAGAATAAGAATATGTGAATAACTCAATTTTGACAAAAATGTCAGATAGAACCTTATAATTCCAAGGTGACGAAATGTCCGCAAAGATATTGTATGATGTACATAATGTACATAGAGGAAAAAGATAAATAAAATGTGGTTAATGTTATATACTAAGTGAATCGACATGGTGTGTGTTGGTTAATTGGCCCTGTGCTATGTGCGTCCAAATCCTGTGTGCTGGGAGTGGGTGCACATGGCATGTGTGTGAACTGCCAAAGTACACAGAGTAGGATACAAGCACAACAGACCTCAGTTTTAACTGCTTTTGACTGTTTGATTAATCAGGACAAATCTCTAGTACTCATGAATACATAGGTTGCTAATACTAATCACTTAAAAATAATTTCCTGATCAGCAGATGATTTAATAGTAGTTTGGCCTTTGAATTCATGCTAAAATCACATATCTATCATAACCGTTTGCTTTGAGAGCACAAACAAACTGCACCAGAATCCGCATGGTCCTGATGCACAGATTTGAAGGCGGCTACTTTAATTCTGCCCACTATGCTGTCATTACCAGTCATTTTGCTGAAGCTTGTCAATCTTTATGTGGTCTTTTAGAGTCTGGCCTGTCATGAGAAGTGCAGTCTATCCCTGTTATATTTCACTGCAGCAGCGTTGGGGGCCAGGCCGTTGCACAGTAATCTAATTGAATAAAAAGAAGGGCATTGTACATAGTGGTGAGGACTTTGCTGTTTACAAATTACTCAGCTTATTGCAACCAAACCAACTACCAATATTTTTTTATTACTTTAGTCCTGCAACTCCCACTGTAGGCCAGGATCGGATGTCCTACCTAAGACCCGCTTTTACATATTAACCCCGTCACAAATCATCCAAAGCCCAAAGAAGAAGTACACATGCATTGCAACACTGTGAAATCAATCAATATGGTCAATCAATACGGTCAGTCAGTAAGTAAGAGAATTCTCTTGCCAGCCAGCTAGTTTTGCAATGTGGCAAGAAGAAAGCAGTATGAAAGATACAAACATTTGGAAGTATAAAACATTAATGCTGTATTTCAAATGGGTAAGTGCCAGTTTATTACGTGTTATAAAAAACACATATTACACAGCAGAATACACATCTGATCTGATCAGTTATGAATCATTGGATCTTTTCTCCATATATTACAGCATGACATAATTTGAATAGTAGTTTAAGTGAGTGGAAAGTGGAAAAGTAATTTCCAGCTCACGGTTAACTAATCACTGGTATCCTTAGCCCTCCAACTCAGAAAAGGAAAAAAAAAAGAAAAGCTAGATCACTACCTTTAATTGCAAACGTAATTTGATTTGATAGCTTTTAGGTGCTGTCCTCTGTCTGTCTCTTTGCTCTCTAATTGGCTTCACCTCTGCTCATTTGTATGCTTGTACACCTTTGCACAACATAACTGAAGCACCAAATGGATATTTTCCTGAATATTTATTTCACCACAGGAGTTTCAAATGGTTTCGTAATGGCAAATCAAGCAAGGTTATTGTCATATCAGGCCACAGCAAATGCATATACATGGGGAAATAGCATAGTAGTAATAGTGCTGGCAATATTTTGCCTTATACAATAATACTTGGTGATTAATTGCACAAATGCAGTTCTTCTTTTCTTTATACTTCATATTTGAAGAGCTGAAAGACCTAGGAGCAGGAAGATTGTAGATGCTGTTTTTCTTTCCTTATTTAAAGTTTAGTAGAAAAAGAATCCTGAATGACATCCTTGCAGCCTTGTTTTTGTGTGTTACTGTGTATCTGTAAACCAAGATGTTTTCATGAGGTCATATGGGCATGGGAAAATAATTCTTGACCCTGACCTGTGTTATGATCCGGATTTAACAAAGGTGAATCCAACTTAACAAATGTAACAAAGTAACGGTACTGCCAGGTGAACTTAGATTAATGGCAAACAAACTACACAAGAAATCAAAACTCCAACGTAACACAACATGGTGGAAGGGAAAAACGGAGCCCACAGACTAGCAGGATGGGGGCGGTTTTATGCAGCCTGGAGACAGTGGCCAGCTGCCTCCAGTTCCGTTATTGCCTCCAGCTCCACCCAACCAGGAACCCGCAGCGCTGAAAGACACACACACACACACACCAAAGCAACACCACAACACACACTTACCCTGGCAGAGGCCCTGGGGCCGTCACACCTGATACAGTTTAAGCTTTGACATTAGCATTGGCATAGCTATTGTTTTTGTTCACCCTTAATTTCTCATTACACAAAAATCTCTTTCTATTCCGTATGTCCTTTATGTTCTGTCCCAACTCTTGTAACAAAATGATGCTCATTATTTCTCCAAAGCTTTTAATGCAAAATGGAGGAATTTGTTGAACACATTTATGCTCATTCAACAACATTCAACGTTATTTACGTTACAGATGTTTCTTTGGTGCTATGGTGACAGACACTAGAGCCCCACTTCTGGTGCAAATTGTCAGTTGGAATTTTTTATCAGTCATTGTGAGAGCAAATAAAACTGGACCTGGACTGAATCAAACAACCAATCAGGGTTAGCTAGCACGTAACTACCCATTCACAGCAACTCTGTACGAAGAGTTGGTGAAATTGACGCGAAGCAAGCAGCTAGAGAGAAGACGTATCACTCTGTTGAAGTTGTTGGAACTACAGAAACACGGTTGTACAGTGGTGTTACAGAGTGGAGCTTCTCCCCTCACAAAGGATCAGTTTCTTACCTCCGAGTCAGACACAACTAGCCAAGTAGAACAGACATTAGTTTGCTAGTTAGTTACAATGGTTCCACTTCAAGCCCAGCAAAATGCACGTGCATGTTTGGTGCGTCATTTGGTGGGAGGGGCAATATGAGGCAGCAGAGAGAGAGGCGGAAGATTTTGCATTGTGTATGTTCAAATTGCCTATTTAAGCTTTAACCATTCCTTATTTGCCACAATGTTTCCCTTACCTGCCTGATACCGTAGTTGCCAACTGCATCTGCTTTTGACAGTGTTTTTGAAAACACCATCATCAGCTCACTTTGACCACTTGTCGCTGCCCTCTCATTTCTTTACCACCCATGACCATAGGTAACGGTTGGAATACAGATTGACTGGTAAGCCAAGAGCCTTCCCTTCAGGCTCTGCTCCTTCACCAGTCTGGGAATATGCCTGCATTACTGCTGACACTGCACTAATTTGCATGTCAATCCCCTGCCCCTTCTTACCCTCACTTGTGACCAAGACCCCAAGATACTTGAACTCCTTCACTTGGGGCAGCAATGTACTCCAAACATGATGGTCGCAAACCATTTTCCTGCAGTGCACCGTGGTCTCAGACATTTAATCTAGTGTTGTCTTTAATTCCAACATATGGAGTAGGATTTATTTATTTGTCTGACTCTTTATTCACTCCCTTATTATGGTGTTTTTATTTGGTATCCATTACCACCCCCTCTCTATAATCACACCTTCTCCTCCACCATCCTCCCTTCCTTCTGCATTTCCCTTTTTCTTTTAATTATCTTGTGTCCATCCTTCATGGTCTCCATCCATTTTCCCTTCGCCTCTCAAAAGACTCCCTTGGCCCCCATATTCTGTCTTACCTCTATTATATTTTACCCCTTTCCCACCATTGTATTCCTTTCTTTCATAATTTCCCTTTTTCTCTGTCATTGCTTCCTTTCTCCAACTTTCCTCTTTTGAATCCATCCCATCTTCCTCTGTCAGCACTGTAACATTCCCTCCTATTCTTCCTCCACATTCTTCCTCCCATTCCGTCATTCCTCCCTCCTTCCCTCTCTTTCCCGGCAGGGGAATGTAGCATTGTCCTGTGGCAGAGAGGATGATTCATGATTGACTGGCAAGGGAGAAGGAGACATATTAATCAAGGGGCGGCAGTAGAGCTCTGCCATAATGCAAATGGAGTGTTAATTGAGTGCTGGATGGCTTTGAATAATGGCTCTGGCTTTTCACTTCAATCAATGCACATCACAACAATGGGCTGACAGCGCGCTTTCACAATGTAGGATACATCCCATAATGCTATAATGCTTTTTTCACTTCTTTGTTTTACAATAACAGGGAAGGTGGCTGTTTATGCCTGCACATTAGAGAGTAGATGTTAATTGAGAGAAATCACAGGTTACTGAGTAGATTCTGGGTTATTCTCTGCATCTGTTTTGATACACAAGTGTGAAATGGGATTCAAAAATGAATGCAGTCAAATCAAATGGAATGATGATATCGTGTTTATTCAGCATGGGGCTAAATCAAGAGAAATGAGCTGCCACAAGTGTGGCGTTTGTTGCTGAGAAAACACTGGCTGACTGCTCGATTTCATTGGTTCCTGTTGGTCATGAAACTGAGCATTTTTATGTTGCAGTTCAAATTTTAAAGCTGCACTGATCATTTTTATATCACAATGGATCATGTGACTATGCATAACATAAAAGTTGTTACTCATAGTGATGAACCCACAGAATTATCACCCAACTCTGCAGTTGTCATCACGTCTACAGAGCTTTTTAGCCCATTTAAGCTCACTGTTTTGTTTTTTTGGCTGGGAAAATCCATTCTTATCAAACCTGTTTCCAGCCGCAACACGCAGCTGTTTTCATTGAAAAAGCCTTGATAAACCCATTGTTCACTTCCTGCCCAGCACCAAATGGCTAACCAAATTGGCACCAAATTACTAGTGAACATAGTGGAGCATTGGCCAGCTAAAGAGTTGGTGGAGAGTGAATATTGGATTTATCAGTCAATGCAACTTTAGCTTTTTCAGCTTTTTCAGTGAAATTCAGAATGAAACACATCACAAGGAAGAAAAATCATCAAAACATCAAAACATTTCACATGACCCTTAAAAGTGAATGAAATGTGGAGTATCTTTAGATGCTAACTTAGTTCCCCTTCTTTCTAATAGCATCCTAACCCTATGTTTCTTTCTATACACTAGTGTAGGACAAAACATCAATTAATATAGATTTAATAAAATGTACTGTTGTGTCTCCCCTTTGTTTTGTTTTGGGGAAATTGCCCTTGCAATTGGTCTTTCTTGTTTGGCCATGTAAAGGCACTGAGAGGTTCCTTTCTCATTATCTCCAACTGCTGGTGGAAAGGCTATAAGCTACTGTAACAGGCTGAATTAGCTACTGGCTTAGTGTGACAGTGACTCCATATGCATCTGCCCCCCTCCACACACACAAGCACGCATACATGCAAACACCCACTTCACTCCATGTCAACAAACATCTGGCGTATCCTTACCCCACCCCACCCCATCTCTCACAGGAGACTAATAGGCTCATTAGCAGTCCCTCCAATAGACAACAGAATGCAAGAACTAACTGGGCACCGGTAATGCCATCCAGCGCTACTCTTAATTACAAAGCATCAGCCTGCTAAATGAGCTCTGCTGAGGGACCCTGTGGGGAAAACAGATCGGAAAACACAGGACCCCACCCGCTGTAGAGAGGTGCTTCATTGCCATTACACCGGAATCCACGGGATTAAGACAAGCTTGATGGTGAGAAGAGGCCAAGGAAGCATGCCGAGCACTGCTGCCAGCAACTGTGTTTGAAAACCATTTTCTGTAACAGAGGAAGTAAGGATAATGTGGGAAAAGTGAGTATGTGGTAGTGCGTATCACTGAGTGTACTTCTTAACAATGGATATGTGTAGACAGACAGCTGCATTGTTCACATACATTTGAACACCTCTGTGGGCTTGCTTTTTACGTAGTACATTTGACAACAAACTATACTAATACAACAGAAATAAATGTAATGACTATTTTCACATTGTGTCAAGAGGATACAAATGTATAGCTAAGACACAGCATGAAATGAAGGTCCCTCACTTCCTCCAAAAACCAGCCTGGAAGGCACACCAGAAAATGTGAAAGATTGACAAATGAAAATTCAGTGGATCTCAAACCATAGGTCAATGATAGGGTTGGGAACACTTGCCTGCAGTACCAAGCCATGAGCAACTGCAATCAGATTTTGTGATGCGCAGACAGCAAGATCGGATTCCATCTGGCAGGATGGCATGATAATATGTGTTGTTTATCTTGATGACATGATGGAGGTGTCCTTGTTCCCACAAACCACATAAGACCCCGCCACCTGCAGCTCTCTATCTAATCAGTGCATTGTGGCTGTTTGTTCTTGTGCAATTCCTCTCTGCAATATTTAAAACTGATCTGCTGGAAAAGAAAATGCACGGAAAAAAAAGTTTTGTGACAAAGTTTGTGTACATGTCATAGCAAACAGTAGCAGTTGCTGCTAACCTTGGTGACAAATACAATGCATTTCCTGTGGTTGCTTGGCAATTAAAGCCTCCATGTCAGCTTTGAATTAGCAGTAACTTAAAGGTTGCGTGTGGAGTTTTCAACCTCTAGTAGTGCTATGAAGCTATTTCACAGCTATTTCCATGTAACACTTTCTCATCCCAGGTTGTCAAATACAGATGCTTTGTCATGACCCTCTGCGTCTCATACAAACGCACAAGGTACCCTTTAGCATCAAATATCATACCTGGCTTAAATAGCTTCCTTGAAAACTAACCCATATAAACAAACAAAACATTGCGACGCTTACAGTACAAGCTATTTATTGATGATGCCCAGCATCAATCAGAGAGATTCTGTTTGTATTTTGTGCATATTGTCTTTCATCAGTTAGCAAGCATTTTATACTATGTGAGAGAAACTGAGGCAAATATATATTTGCTCCTGTTGAAATGATTCAACATGTGGGATAAACGGACCTGGCAAAATAAAGAGAGTCAATCAGTAATAAGACAGGGTTGACCAGACTTCTGTAAAGTTTCCACACCCAGCATCTAAAACAGGAACACGTCCACACTGACTAATGACAACTGAAACTGAAACGAAAATAAAAAGCCTAAATAAGACAGTGGGCCTGAATGCAGCAGGCAGCAAAAGATGAATGCAGCATGGTAGATTAATAAAGGAGAACCAGACATATACATATTGCTGAAGTAGAGGATCCATTAATCATGTCTACATTTTCTACAACCTTCTCTAATTACACTGAATCTGCTTTGAAAGATGTGAACTTAAACCACCAATCACACTGACTGGACTATGGAAAGGCATCAACCAAAACCACTAATCTATTGCCCTGCTGTTTTCTGCTGCATGTTTTCACACCACTGTCACTGCTTGGTTTTCAAACCTGCCTTTCTGTGAATGTGCTATAAGACCCAACTCAGGCTGATGTGGAAAAAAGTTTAGAACGTACTTAACAGGTGATCAGTTTACAATTGTTTGGATGGGTTTTTGGGTAAAGTTTCACTGTTTCTGTCAATATGAATACATACTGTATGAACTGAAGCCCCATTACAACTGTGTGCATAGGACAAAGAGACTTGGATCTTTCTTGCAAATGGGGAACGTCTCTGAGTCGAGATTGAAACAGGTGTCAAGCGCACGGCCATTGATACGTCTGACTGTATCATAATTAGTTTATTATCAAGCTATCCGTTCCAGAGACAACTCCTGAGATCCGCTGATTGAAACACTGCTGGGTAGACACTGCATTTTCCACTTCACTACCCCTCCTTCACTCTCTCCCTGTCTTTGTCTGGTTTGCTATGGCACTCAAAAGAAATAAATTAATAAATAATCCCATATATTTGATACGATTAAATGAGTATGAATAACCTGATGCCCTGCAAACACCAATTCCATTAATTAACCCCAAATGAGACATTTAATTTTCTTGTGGTATAACAATCGTAATACCTTATATGCAAATGTGATTGTCCTCTTTAAAGAGTAACTTAACAATTCAATTTCAATTCAGTTTTATTTATATAGTGCCATATCATAACAAAGTTATCTCAGGGCACTTTTCCATAAAGAGCAGGTCTAGACCGACTCCTTATGTTTACAGAGACCCAACAATTCCCACCAAGAGCAAGCACAAGTGACAGTGGCAAGGAAAAACTCCCTTTTAACAGGCAGAAACCTCGAGCAGAACCAGAACCAGAACCAGGGGGTGGCTCAGGGTTCACCTGAGTCAGCCCTACTATAAGCTTTATCAAAGAGGATAGTCTTAAGCCTACTCTTAAATATAAGGAAATGAGAAGCTGGTTCCACAGAAGAGGAGCTTGATAGCTGAAGGCTCTGGCTGCCATTCTACTTTTAGAGACTCTAGGAACCACAAGGAACCCTGCATTCTGGGAGCACAGTGCTCTAGTGGGGTAATAGGGTACTATGAGCTCTTTTAGATATGATGGTGCCTGACCATTAAGGGCTTTGTAGGTGAGGAGAAGGATTTTAAATTCTATTCTGGATTTTACGGGGCGCCAGTGCAGAGAAGCTAATATGGGCGAAATATGATCCCTTTTCCTGGTTCTTGTCAGTAAACGTGCCGCAGCATTCTGGATCAACACACCATGAAAACTTTGTTTTTGCTGACCTCTAGTGGTTTAACTGTTCACCTGGCTGCAAAAATAAATTTGGACTCCAGGACCCTGTATTATCACCCAACCCAAACTTTCAAACAGAGAGGGTAGCAAAACATTGTCTTTCAGCCTTGTGTTAAATTACACGTTCAGTAGCTAAGATGACGGAATTAGGGATGTATAAAATGCGTGACTTTGACATCAGAGACTATGTCCCGTCTTCTACCAACAATCAATGTTGGTTTCTTTTAACCCTGAAGGCAACATTTCCTGTATCTTATCCAATTAAGAATTAATCAAGAAAAGTAAGTAAGTTAAGTTACTCTTAGTTGCCTAAACTTAAACAGACTTTTTCAGCCATTCAGACCAAAAACAGCACTTCGTTAAAAAAATGCAAGGGGATATTAAATGACGTTTCAGGTACCAGTGAGACAATTAAATTAAATCCATGAAGAATAAGAGATCCATGAGTTGGAAGGCTTGTGAGACACCAAAACACTGCACAGTAATTTATTAGGTCAATAGTAGAATTACCTATTTACTTTACAAAGAAATTAACCAGTTAGGTGTGTTTGTATGCATTTGATTGGTCAGTGCAGTTGCATTGCGTTACTAAAGAAGAACATATTTTCCAGCAGCCTTCTGCACCGGCATCCCCTCTAATTGGTCTCATTGAAATAAATGAGGGAGCTGCACTTTTTCACACAGTAATATTGTTAGTCTTAACTTCACCTTAAAAGATAAAACTATCGATATTCTATATTTGTCTTATAGAGACAAGTGAGTCCATCACTGTCAGTACTTTCTGACCTCCCTGCCCTGTTTGTGACACTCCCAAACCCATTGGTTCCTACAGAAGATGTAATTCTTTAAAAACAGGTCACGGATATATACTGTCATATTTTTAAAAGGCTCAGTAATTTCCTAAAACAACATTGTAGGAATAAGGAGTGTATTGTTTGGGGTCTACTTTCAGCCACAGATTTGGTGCACTACTGAGTATTTTCAGCAGCAAGGCGGTGTATATGGAATTGACTGAAAATAAAATAGTGTCCATGTCTATAGTAATGAAGGAACATGTCACCCACTGCAACAGTGTGGCTCATTTGCATGTTTTAAATCATTTTTGGGCATCAATGGAGCTCTATGGCTCAGAGGAATAACATATGTCAGGCTTTGACTACACAGTCAGTACTTGTTAGTAGGATCAATTCATTGTTGGTTGTGGTCTTTTCATGGGATTTTTTGACAGCAAAAATATCTTTCAGCCATGTAGGTGTCAGATCAGTAAAGAAGAAGAAGAATATTGTCATATGATTTGTTTTTGGAATGGTCATATAAGCTTATTTTGCTATTTATAAGGTACGAGAACTTTTTCTATTAAACTAATTGTAGTTATCAGTTACTTGTGTACCGGAGTTATAATCATGGATCTGTGAATTTAATTAAGATAATTGCATTTCCTATATTAGTACCTAAGTGATTTGAAGGCGAGGAACTGGCCAGGAGGCACCATTATGTTTCTGGTCATAACATGGTGTGAGATCTAGGTCAAATCGGAGAACCCAAACTTAATCTTTGGTCGTTCTCATGGAGCACCACATCTGTAAATGTACAAGACCGGATTTTATTATCTACAAACAGCTTGGTGTCTACAATGACTCATATGTTGTTTATGATCGCTGCCACGTGTTCCTCAGTAGCCCAGAATATTATTTGCTGAATGAAAAATACTGGAGCATGTGTTCAGTTGCGTTGTATGCATTATCTATGCAATGGAAAAGTTGTCGGGTAAAGAACAAAGTCAGAGAAAAACAAAACAAGAAAATCAAATTTGTTTTCACTTAGCTTCAATGAGTACATCTGCTGTTTGGTGCTTTTCTGCTTATGTTAATGATGTAGGATAGCATTAACAGTAATTACACTGTTGCTCTGTTGTAGATTAAAAAAAGTTAAATTGTATATAACTACAGGCCTATGTCATAGCTATTACAAATAGCCATTTATTCATATTTAAGTAACAATGTGCTGTGGATATCACTGTTAACCTGAATGACACAACTGATGAACAATATACATATACATACATAACATACTACATAATACATTAAAACATTAATAGGATGATTTTGTAGCTATTTGTAACCACATTTGCTTTTTGTGTGTGTGTGGGTGTGTGTGTGTGTGTGTGTGTGTGTCATATCTAACCTAAGGTAAGGAGAATTGATTGAGATGAAGCAATAATTACATTCCATGACAACAAATGGATTTGAGGAAGGACAGGCACTGTGAGCCGCTCAGAATGTGCAGAAAAATAACTGCAAACCATTCTTTTAACAGCCGTCACAATCAAGGTCACATCTTCAGCAGTGTGAAACCAAGTGGACTGACTAATCAAGATTCTGCAAGGGGTTAGGACTTGCCACATTATTGGAGGGACATGGGAGGTTATGAAATCATCTGTTATCTAACCTCTACAGGGGACAGCTGCATGATGGGACTAGAGCTCCCCAGAGATTCAAGGGTTAGCTGACCACAGATAATGTCCCCAGGGACACAACAATGGTTGCACTGCAAAAAATGTAACATCAAGTTTCACCACATATCAAGGCATTTTGAAATCTTATTGCAGCACAGACTAAAAGTTTGATTGAAATACCTCAAACTTTAGATCCAAGACACTTTGTTGTGAAATCAAAAGTCCTTTAGACATTTAAAATTAGGTTTCAAAGTGAGAAACTCCATTCAGCTTTAACTTTTCAGACTGCCAGTTTCAAAAATAAAAACTTCTTTATTTTGGCTGGCATTGCCAATTCTTTCATACAGTCTTCTAAAATTGAAAAAGCATTTGGAATGCAAATGCTAACGTTGTGTTTAGGCAACTAAAGGCCATTTCAGACCAAAGATTCGGGACGAGACGAAACCGTTTTAGAATGTCGCAGGGAAAAGTTGCAGCAGTGTGAACTGGCCCATCTCAGCTCGGCTCAAACCGGCTGATGGCGTTGCCTACAACTCAGCTTGTCAAGTCTCCAGCGACTGGTTAAGGCATAAGGCACGTCACTTGAAGTCAGCTGGTCATCTCGACACTCGGTTTTTTATGTTTTTATGTTTTGTTTCATCAATACTAGAAACGCAACTGAAGCAAGTAACTCACTATCACTATACTCATTCATATTTTTCAGACGCTACACATTATATCCAGTTACAAAAGCGCCTGAAAAGCCGGCAGTTAGAACAGAAGTACAGAGAATTGTTGCTATGGAAACGATACACCATCTCGTCTAGTTGCATTGAATGTTGCAGTCCGGAGCATTGCAAGTAGTTGCACGTTTCATCTCGTCTCGTCACGAATCTTTGGTCTGAACTGACCTTAACACATTCTGTTAAAGCCACAGGTGCCAATTCCAAACTCGTCTGGTTCCAGGCCTCAGAGTCATCGCCTACATCTTTGATTTGTTCAGCAGCTTAAATCAGTCTGGTGTTGTTCCTACTGTTGGCTGTTTCTGTGTTAAGAGAAACAATCGACTAATCAGAGCTTTGTAGGCTGGATTAAGAATGGTGATGTCATCTTCATTCATAGCTAAGTAGCTACCACGTTACAGCCATGAAAATGAGACGCGTGGATGAGTTCGACACAGCTGTACAGGTTGCTGTAGGGAGGAATACCAGAAATAACCCTTACACTGACAAACTTCAGGTTGCAAATGCTACAGCAACTTCCATGTTGACTGAAAATTATGTTAGTGGGAGAGATACATCACTTGCTTCTGATTGGTTAGGCCAAAACAAAACAAAGTAAGCCCCCTACCAATCAGAAATTCACTAACATAAACACAATGTCAGGCTGAATGAATGGAGTGAAATGAAATGGCGATCAGGCTACAAAGACCAACACATCTCCGTATATTATGTTGATCATTTAAAAACAAAACAAAAACAGTCCATTCACTTCAGTATGTTTTATTGGCATGAATGTCAGGTGAACAATATAAAGAGAGATTGGCTTCATAATAATAGTTTTTTTGGCGTGTTGTTGCGTCCCTGGACAGCTCTCCGGGGATCTGGGTGCCCATGGTAACCTCAGTGAAACCTTCAGAGGGCCCGAGGGTCCACAGGAAATGGAAGGCGGAGGTACTTGATCGTGTTCTACAGTTAGCTGTAGAGAGCTGTGGAGGAAGGGGTAATTGAAGGCAGTTCATTAGATTCTGATCCAGATCCCCCCAGAGGGCCAGGGGAAGGCTGGAGGGAATAGGATTCATGCTGGGTAGAGAATTAGACAGAGGATTTGCTGCAGGCTTTGGCTCCTCTGGAAGAGTCCTTACTCATCCTACACTTGAGACAGGCAGGCTCACTTCCTAACACCACTGTAATACTCACATTATTAGTTGAGGAACATTACTAGGCAGAGGGACTTAAATTTCTGTCTTGATAAGGAACAAGAAAGTCATAGTTGAAATTTGTGTTAGAAATCTATCAATGCAAATTCCATGGCAAACCCTTTATCAAGAAAGTTAAAGAGATAATGTTTTAGGTGTCAGTTTACCCATTTAGTTTATGTCTTGCTGTCTTTTCAAAATCAATAATTATTATTCATTTTCTTATTTTTTTAACAGATACATGCCCCCCCCCCCCCCGACACACACACACACACACACACACTCCAGAAACCAGATACAAATCATAATATTTTAAACTATATGCAGACAAGACAAAAGTGGATACAGATGTGAGGCATCAACAGGAAAAATGGGAAAACTGGTGGATCCTGACACTCAGTATGTCTATGTGTGCAGCAAGCATTTTGTCACTGGTCAGTCAAATATCCAAATATCAGTTTTAGGCTAACTATATTGCTGTAAGTTAAACTAAAGCATTTTGTATGCAAAAGTATGCAAATTGTGTAGTGGAATGTGGCCGCTTTCAGACAGAATCAGGCATTGCGGCGATTCAACGCAGGGTTGCGCGGCGGTGTGGGAGTGTCACTTACTAATTAGCAATCCCAGCTTGAAGACTGATACAAGCCAAGCAACTACACGCCGATTAACGTCTTTGTCCTCCCTTTGTGGCAGGGTTGAACAGCTGATGTACAGTCATCGCGGCGGCGATCGATCTGTCTCTCTTCCAACAGTGGAATATTAAGGTAAACAGATAATGCTACAATGCTTCATAGTAAACAAAGTTCTTCTTCACCTGGGCGTCTGCCAGTCTGATTGCAACAGCGTGACGTTGGGTTGTGTTTCTCCAAAGGTTTCTGTTTTAACTTTTCGCCACAGGCCGCTGTGTTTTTTTGCAGCAGCCCCTGCAGCCCGCACCACCGCAGCCTGAACGCAGTACCCTTGTTCAAATGAACAGGAAAATCTGCGTTTTTGCCGCAGCGCCTGATTCTATCTGAATATAGCCTAAATCAGAAAGCTATGCAGTATTATGTTTGCAAGTGCCTTAGCTAATGACAGTAACTTAGCCTGAGAAGGGACACTGAAATAGAGCGACAATATTGAGTTTGTCCTCTCTGGTAGACATAGGGTGCTAAAATCATCTTCTGACATGCTGAAATCTAGTGTTTTTAGCTAGCTACAGGCATTTTGTTAGCGTTTCAGCCCTTGGTTGCATATTCTGATGCCGATTGTTTTCCCCTCCAGTGGGCATGGCTTTCAGAGTATGACGAGTATGCACTCTGTCTCTATAAAAGAAAATGAAGACCCTGGGACATCATATTGATTACATAAAATTATTGAAAGTGCCCAAACCCTGTTCTCCATGAATATCTGCTATGACATGAATAGCCCCATTCACCCATCCATCATCCATATTTTCTATTTACAATTAATATTAATATTTTTTGATTGTAAATATGTACACGTCTAGGTGTGGGCGACATGGCCAAAATCTGGCCAAATCATGGTATATGTAATTTTATTTCACGGTAACGGTATATATCACAGTACAGTAATTGTTCTGTAATTTCAATTAAGAAATGGTTTTACAGACAATGTTGATTTTGTATGTAAGAAAGCTAGCCAGAGACTGTTTTTAAGTAGAAAACTGAAAGGGTTTGGGGTCAGTCTTGATGTTTTGGAAAAAGTTTATGTCAGCCTGATAGAGAGAATCTCTGTCTGGTACAGGCACTTGACTTTAGTAAATAGAAACAAGCTGACCAGGATTGTTAGGACAGCAGGGAAGATAGTAGGATGCCAACAAAAGCCATTAGATGGCCTCTACAGCATAGCTGCACACAGGAAAGCCCTGTCAATCATCAATGACAAACCACATCCGCTCCACCCTGAGTTTGAGTTGCTCCCCTCAGGGCGACCCTACAAAATGACCCTGGCAAAGAAAAAGATCTACAAGGGCTCTTTTATTCCAAATGCAATTAATGTGGTCAACAAACTACAGCTAACTTAAGATGATAATGTGGGCTGTACATTTAGGGTATGAATGCACTGACTGTTGTACAACTAAGAGATCTTTGTTCTATTAATATGAGGTTTTTATCTTGTGGACGTGTTTGTGTTTAGAATTTCCTGGGTGAGACCAAAGACAATTTTCCTGCCTTGGCTGGACAACAAAGTTTATTCTATTCTATTCTCTATTCAAAATAACTATACCGTACTTCATGATGATACTACTGTATTTACAAATTTCCCTCGGGATCAATAAAGTATTTATCTATCTATCTATCTATCTATCTATTTCACTCTCCTCCTCCATGTTTTCTCCACTCTCTTCTTCTGCGGCGGTTGGCAAACCAGCTTAGAGGTGCCGCTACTAACTGTCACTCTCACATCACGTGAGAATGTGGTAAGCAGTCCTGCTGCCCAAATCACGTTAACTTACAAGGCAGCTGGATTCACAAGATCACCCGAGAATCCAGCCCTGATTTTCTATATAGCCTGCTCCGAATATACAGCAGAGACACTAATGGATAGTGGAAACGGTATTGCCAAATCTACCAGTGGACACGTTTCTACCGCTGCACGGCATATACCGTCATATCGCCCAACGCTATACACATCCCAGTAAATATGCATCTTTAGTGTTGTGACAAATACAAAGTAAATCTATCTATATGTATCTGTGTATTTCCTTGTAGTAAGGCTGGAAAACAGTCATTACATTCCTTGAATTTGATTTCACAAATGGCATTGTAATTGTGTGTTCCACTGCGGTTCTGCATCAAGAGATCTTTGAACAATAATTCAATCATATTAAGACACACCAGAGTCTTTATAACACGCTAATGGCATTTGAAGTTATGGTAGATTATTCATGCTCTTATTGTGAGAGGCAGACGTCTTTCAGCAAATACAGGCCTTCATGTTCTGTCATTGTGGGTAGCAATGAATAAAGCACCCACTATTGAGATACACCTTGAAAATCTATTCGGTTTATTTACTGTTATCCAGCCACATGTGATCTTTATTGAATCCTAACAGCTTTGGAGATTTCATCAAATGAAATAAAATCATGAATCAATTGTGTTGATTCAATCACCTAGGTTTGTTGCTTATTTAGACAATTTCAGAGGAGTTAAAGGATGTAAATTCTATTTTAGAGAATGTCAGTATTAGTATCAATGAACAAAATTCAAGCAGCTCCAACCAATATTTTTTCTATTAACAATGGATCAAATGACTATGTATTATGTGAAAGGTGATGCTCACAGTGTCAAATCCACAGATAATTATCACATGACTCTGTAGTTCCCCTCAGCTCTACAGAGCATTTTAGCATCTTTCAGCTGTTTTTTTGTTTTTGTTTTTTTGGCCCACAACTTTACTGTTTGGGTTCACTTGCACAGCTCTCATCAATCTAATTTCCAGCTGTTTTCAGTGAAAAAGCTCTGATGAACCCACTGCACACTACCTGCCCAGCACCAAACAGCAGACATCCAAAGTTAGCGACCACCTGGTGAACGTAGCGGAGCATTTAGCATCTAAAGAGACAGATATTTTTTCTCGGGAGTTGGTGGAGACCAAAACAGAGCAAAAAGGAGAGTGAATATTGCACTTACATTCATCAGTTGTCCAGATATTCTGAATGAATGCTGGTGTTGCTCTGTGTCTGCTGGATGTATAAATGGGCAACGGTTTACTAATGTTTGTCATGTCAAATTAAGGTGATAATATGTCATTGTTGTGTTTACAGCCTGTTGTGCTGTGCCCAAGTGGTCAAATTAATTTTTTTAAAAACTTCAGGTTTAATATCAAATTATATAGATCCTGTTTCAGTTTCTATACTATTGGTATTTAAATGAGAGCTTTACTATCCCATGTTGGCCTAAATTTGGATTTAAATAACATTTTCCCTAAATTTTATTTTGATTTTAGATTTTATTAGTTATTAGTTTCACTTGATCTGTATACAAGTTCCAAGAATTTCATGAGTATTGGTTTCAGGGGAATTCTTAGTTTTCTATAAGGGTAAAAATACACCTTTTTTCACACTTACTAAGTTATAATAATTACTAAAAAAATTCTGCTTTAAACATTATTGTGGAACACTCTTCTTACCAACCACGAGACATTTTAAGTGGTTAAGTGGATCTAAGTGGTTACAGAGCTGTGTCTGGCTTGTTCTCAAAGATGAACAGACCTGTTTGCTCACACACCAAGTAAATTCCCATTTCCTTTTATCACTATGGCAACAGCCAGTGGCAGGAAAGGTAGGTGATGGTGAGTGTCCTTATCAACGAAGTGAGTTATAACAGCAGATGGCTCCACCATCTGCAGCACCTTCTTATTACATAACATTTACCACACGCACCACACTGAGTAAGCAGTGCTTATCCAAGTTGCGTAGGTAAACCACTGTCAAATTTGACAACATCATCCTTGTTCTCAGATCTCTGCTTTGGTTTCTGGTTACTCTTAGAATGAATTTACAAAATTTGACATATTATCAATTTAATGTGTTATCTACAAAGCCATACATGGCCTTCCTCATCAGGATCTCTCACCTGCTTATAAGATGTCAACGTATCAGACTTCTTCATCATCATCATCTGGCACAAGCTGTCTGATTGCTCGAATGGTTCGATCAAAAATTTGTGAAGTTGCTTTTGTTTTGTAGGGTCCTAGCTATTGGAATACTCTTGCATTAGATATGCTTCAAAAATTACATTGTTTAAAGTTAAAACATGCATTTTCTCCTGCCATTTGATTAGCCTTGTTTTGTTGTGGTTGTGTTTTTAATTGGACCTGATTGTTTTAGTACACTTGAGTATGCATGTGTATGTACTTTTAATGTCCTTTGCTTTTCTGTGAAGCACATCTCATCTGGAATGAAATGTGCACTATAAATTAAATTTTGGTTTGCTTTTGCTTCTCTGTCATAGACCGCTTGCCTATTGGTGCAATGATATCAGGCAGGGTTGTCTACTGTACCCCTTTCTGCTGTCTGTAAAGCTGCAGTTATGCTTCTCTGCAAATGTACAACTGCGACCCACGGTAACCCACAACACTTTCTGAGTAGGTTTGCAAATACGTGTATCTCCACAGAAGCATAATTCCAGCTTTAGTACTCAAGTTGGCCGTCCTCATTTAGACCTCCTCTCAGGACTGTCTGTGCGCGTACAAAACATGGAACTACAAAGAGAACTGTATACAGCGTCGGAGGTGGGGCCCTGTTCATTCCTATGAAAATGCTCAGTGGCGCATGAAGCCAAAAAGTTCGACTTCTGGGTATAAAATTACCCGGATCTGCTGTATAGCTTCTGCATTGTGCGGCCCACAGAGCAAGTGCATTAGCCTTTCCTTTAACCCTCGAGTCTCGGGTCCACTCACATGAACGACAGAACATGAACAGACATGAACTCTGGATATAGCTATTAGTGTAATTGTACAACTTTTAGGACTATTTAAGTGTTCATACTGGGAAGTTGATGTACCTTAAAAAAAATGATCAGACGTCTCTTTCACAATATAAGTCTATGGTAAAAAGTCTCTTGGGGTCAGTGTGCCTCACGTGACGGACCGGGAAGTTGTAATGACTTCAACGCCCCGCGCACTTCCTGGGGGCTTGGCACAAACTGTACAATCATTCCTATTGGTATATTAGTCTTGTGACGTAATTCTCAGCATAGCTCCATCCACCTTCAACCTGAATCTGCTCTAATCAGCCAAAACATCTCTAAACACCAGTGTGGGTGTTCAGGGCATTTAATATATCCTGTGTACCAAGCATACATGACTGCATACTGTAAGATCTTTTTTATCAGTATGAAAAAATCAAAGCTTCATGCCCTTAAGACATAAAGTTACAGCAAGAGAAGAGTGAAAAAAGTGAAATGACAGAGGCGTAAAGAAAAAGTGTATAGGAATAGGAGAAAGCCAAGGTTCCTGGCTCCATATTCTGCAATAACCAATGCTGCTGTTTTGTGTTGGACATGTGACATTGTCTGCTCGAGGCACTGAAACCTGTCCTGCTTCTCCTCTCCTGCTATGCTTCATGGTCTCATGCTGCGCTGCTTCTCAGCTGGGCTTTTCAGCATCAAATTCCCATCATTTATACCCCTAATCCTCATTCAGTCAGCAACTGCTGCTCTTTGCAAAAGGCAAATGGAATCAGCTGCAGCCATCTCTCCTAGCCTCTAACCACACCCCCGTTCATTATGAATCCATTACAAAGGGTTATGCACTAATGCCATTTATGAAAGTACTGAATTAGATGTTCACACGCCAATGAGTAATACAAAGTGCTGCAAACAGATGCAAAAAAAAATGAATGGAGGGGAACACTGTGATGGCAACAAAATATCTCAAAAAGCAAAGCAACGCCAGCATATATAACGTCCAGTTTTCCTTTTGCTTAAAAGAAAGGGAATTTTTCTTTGCAGTTGAGTAATGGCAGCTGCAAGAATATAGGCGTGAAAACTCCACTTGCAAGTTGTTCTTATCACACTCTGCTGTTCCATTCCACTATCCTCAGATCAGAATTTGATCTCCAGAATTTAGCATGCTTTTATGGTCCTGTTATAGGGTTTATCATACCCCTGTTCTCTACTCTGATCTTCTCTTCTCTTCTTCTTTTTCTTTCATCTCCCCCCACTTCTCTCCTCACCCTTTTCTTCTTTGATTATAGGCTCTCCTCTATCTTTTTCTATCTTGCTCTGCTTTCAATAGGTTTCCCAAGAACTCTGGGGTTTTTTTTCTTTCTGTTTTGCTCCATATATGAGGAGAGGTATATGCTTTCTATGACCTGGTTGAAACAAGGCAGAGTATACAGCCAAGCAGTAGCAAAGCAATTTATTTATCTCTCTGCCTGGCTTGACCCCTTTTTGTGGAAAGCAGATTGCTTCTAAAAGTGTATTTTGAGGGCAAAGCTAAGGTCCTGTTTCGTGCACAGGTAAATATGCCATTTCCTCCCCATCAATGCCATGTCAAGGTGTTAGGTTAAGAACCCCCATAGGTTTTTCTCACAAATACAGAAGGCTTTGAGAAATATGTTTTGGCAGTGGGCTTAGTGGTAAGAAGAACAGTAGCCAGTGTGTGATCCATATTGAACCTGTGCAAATCCAAAATGGGTCCTTAATTTTTCATGTGCATCCACAGGATTAGAAAATGTCAGGTTTGGGGTGTTGTGAGAGCAGATGATTCACTGTTCACACACCAAGCTGCCTGTAATAGAGGTAGCTGTTTTGTGGCATTTTTAATTTTTATATTGTGTTCATTTTCTAGTTGAATGGCATGGGGGAATAAAAGGAAGAGGTCATTGATGGTGGACAGTTAGAGATTTAGGATTTCTTGCAAAAGCATCTAATAAACAAGACTAGGCAAGGCTGGTCATAGTGGATTGCCACTTCCCACAGGTGAGTACAAGCCATCTTGCTTTGAATCTGTAGTATACTGTAGGTTTTTTAGTATAGGCCAATAGGTAAATGGTCAGTTTTGAAGTAATATATTTGAGGTAAAACAAGTATAGGCCAGGCTCTAGTTGGTGAGGTGGGTTGGACTGTGCCAGTGTAAGTGAATCTGTAGGTGTCTGAACCACAGCGGTTGCTTAAACTGGCAGAACGTCATAGTGGAGTGGATTAATGTCAAACAAACACAGGCTTGACTTTCATCCAGGAGGCTGGGGTTCATGTTCCGTGTGAAACCAAAAGTCAACGTTGACTTATTTAAAGTTTTAAGTTTGTTTCAAAACATTGCATAGTCACGTACTTATTTTAACCCAAACCATGATCTCTTCCTAACCCTAACCAAGTAGTTTTGTTACCTAAACCTAAGTACCTAATAATAAACCTAACAGTAGAAATAGGGATAATTGCACACACCCAGTTGTGCACATTAAAAGTGATACAAGTAGTTGTATGATAAATAAAAAAACAAAAAAACCCTGCCTACTTTCATACTTCCACATGCCTAGCCAATGGCTGCATTAAGTGGGCGTGATTGTCAGATTGTCTGTTTCGGATAGTTACAAAAATTGTTGCCCATACGCACCCCAATTCCACCATCAGAAAGCAGGGTTTGGACACCACTGAGCAGCAGTTAATTTGAAGCCTTAAGGGATAAGGTTAGTTTGTTATCAACAAATCCCATGAAAAGACCAAAACCAACAATGTGCTAGTCTGTACCATATGATGAAGATGGATGACGTGTCTCTACTTCCTCCCACTGTACAAAAATGAAGCCAAAACATCCCAGACACATGAGCTGCCATCTTGCGCTGGTGACGTCATTTGGAGCCAGAGTCTGCGAAGTAGTGATCCGCAGTGGAGCTGCGGTATCTAGGTCGCTCAAACCAATCGCAAGCACACTCACAGTTGTCAATAATGACGTCACACCCCCTTTTTATAGCATCAAATGATTAAAACCAAACTTATCAGAAAAATGAACACTTGAATATACTTCAGTGTGATAAGAACTACCTAAAATGACAGAAACCATATTTGGGGGCGGGGTTTAAGACCAGGAGGCAATCCAGATGTTTTGGCTTCACTTTTGGGGAGCTGTCATGTCATCCATATACAGTCTATACTCTGTTTTGCAATAGTTTCCAACTTCCCTAAGCTGTGGCTATGGCTCTCAGCCTTTACGAAGCTTTCGTTCATACTGAAAACATGAATCTGTAACAGTTCATTGATGGATTTGGAGAAGTCCAGCTCCAGGCCAGTGACAAAGTCCAGACCCCCTCACCAACACTTAGTCTTCAACACTGTTGTCCTGCTATTGGAGTCCCAAAGAAGTTTCAAAGTATTCACTGGAAACGGTCAGAAGTTGATGCATAAAGTTTATTCTTCAATACAGAAATAAACCTGAGTTGGTTTCCGGAAAGCAACTGAAGAGAGACTGCTGTTTCTCCACCTATTTTTCTAAAAACAACCAATCATGTTCCTGACTCCAATATGATTTCATATTTCTGGAATGTGAGTACGTGCAGGAGTGCACCTAGCACATGTCTGACACTGATATTTTTCATCCTGAGACATTTTCAGGCCTGTTCTCTGATCCCAATAGAACAGGGACTGGACTGTATTTTTTACTGATTATATACATAAAACTTAACACAATCTTCTCCATTCATGTAATCCTCATATTAGATATACATACAAGTAATATACTGAGTACATTGATTACTATTTATTATGTTATAATATCAACACTCTATATTAGAGGGTTACCACAACATCATGAATATATACTTTCATTTTCAAGAATTTCTTAAAACAGTTGGTCACTGTAATTTTTAGCAGACATTATTAAACTGTGCATTTTAGGGGACTATTTTGAGTCGCGGATTTGGTATGCTATTTACAGCAGCAGGACAGTGTATTTGGGACTGAGTCAAAATAAACTACAGAGCCTATGCTCAGTGTGGCTCATTGATGTGTTTTTAATAGTTGTTGGACAACAATGGAGCTCCATTGCACAGAGGAAAAATATATATCAGGCTTTGGATACACAGACAAAACTTGTTAATAGGACTGATTCATTCTTAGTTTTGGTCTTTTCACAGGGTTTGAAAAACAGAATATCACCAGATATCCTTTAAGGTCTTCTCCAGACTGCACCGCCTCCTCAGACCAGCAAAACACTGACTCCAGTTTCTGTTTCCATTACTTCATAGTAGAGACTTAATCATTTTAATCGTGATTGGACAGAAATCAATAAAATATCTAATTTACAGTATGAAGGCAGTCACAGTATAATCTCCTACTGATTACCAAATAGTGATAATGGTCATTTGTTCCAGTATTTAAAAGGCAAACAATATATCAGCCACACTGCAGAATGTATTACTTCTCTGATTACCTTAAAACATATTTGAATGGATACAACTTTATTACAAATTACACAGAAAAATCAAGTCATACACATTCTAATAGTATAATAATGTAAATAATCTTGTTGTGCCAGAAAATTGTTCAATATATTCAGATATTCAGTTCAATTATCACAACAGGAAGTAATCATACTGTGCCACACAATATTAACACATAACAAATCATTTTACTGTCTGAATTTGTTGATTATGATTAAGTGTTTAGTTTTTCTAGGCTATTACATTTTAAGGGAAGAGGTTTTATTTAATCTCAATAACAATTCCACAGCGGTGGAAGAAGTACTCAGATATTTTACTTAAGTAAAAGTAGCAATAACACTGTGTAGAAATACTCTGAAGTCCTGCATTCAAAAATGAATTCAAGTAAAAGTACAAAAGTATTAGCATCAAAATATACAAAAATTAAAGGTACTCATTATGCAGAATAGAATAATGTTTGTTATATTATTGAATTATAATTATTGATGCATTAATATGTACATTACTTCAGTGTTGCAGCTGTTAAATGTGGGGCTTATTTTTTGTATTATATATACTCTCAGGTAGCTTTCACCAAGGAATCAATAAATTCTTAACTGTATCCATAATAATACATCAGATGTTTCCAGGTATCTCTGGGCAGTTACTTGGTGCCACTTCAAAAGCCATATGAATCAAGCTAAAGGCTAAAGTGTGCAAATTCTTGGCTCATGCATACCCTTAGATCCAGTTTCAACATGGTGCATGGTACCTCCACCGATCAATTAAAATGCTGCAATTAAGTGTAATTGTGTATAGCATGTTATTTAATTCACCTTGTGTGTAGGATAAACAGTTTACCTTCACCATCTGACGGAGGTGACAGTGAATTCTCCTCCTATGTTTGCTGTTGAGTATCTAGTGTGGGACACCAGATGGCAAACCTGAAGGTTGAAGCCCCTCTGTTGTACCTGCATGCATTATTCAAAGCCCATTTATCACAGGAAAAGTCCCAGTGTAGCCACATTAAACATCCGGTGGCTTGTTTGTTAAGCCTTATTTATGTCTTCAAAATACAGAGCAAGGTTCGATACTTGTACATTTAGTGACCTCTATTTAACCCTGTGTGAATCTCCCTGCATTATTTAACAGCCACCATTTTATTATGTCACTTTGTTATGCTACATACTGTCTTAGAGGGAAATACATGAATATGGGATGCCTGCCATCAACATTTGCACATAGTGTACACCATAATGCACTGTACAACATGTACTGAAAACACTGGTGTGAGTCAACTACAAATAAACCATACTGCAGTTGAATGGGTTTCAATAAGCTGCATTTATCAATCTCTTTGATCATATATTTAAAATACAGATCAATTACAATATAATTTAGCAAATTCATAACAGGGGTTTTATGGTGACCCTGAGGTTCACGGGGTATCTAAACCCAGTGAGGATGACATCTGTGCACGAGCAGATGTAATTACAGTTCCATAACATTTACTCTTTTTTCTCCTTCGTCAATCTGCCTGCTCTCTGCTCGGCATTCTGTTGGGCAAGGGAGCGTTGAATGTATCAGGGTTAAGCAAGGAGGAGACCCATTTTGATTTGCTTACACGTACGCACACACGCAGTTGCTTTAAGGCCTTGGTGGTGAAGTCGGGGTCATGATCTGCGTGATCGATAGCTCAATAGCCTGCAGGATCTTCAGAGGGCCCAGATTTCACAGAGAGTGAAGAGAAACAATGCGGTAGTTGTGCAAGGTTAAACCCTATATACTTGCTCTTTACTTGACTCTAAGTTTTATGCCACTTTATACTTTTAATCCAGAAGCTGAAAGGATATTTAAGAGACTGTCAAATTAACTACATCTACACCCATTACAACATTAAACTGCATACATCTGATAAACCCACTGTACACTAACTGCTCAGCACCAAACAGTAAACAGACAAAGTTAGAGACTAGCTGGTCAATATAGTGGAGCATTTAGCAGCTAAAGAGCCAGACATGTTTTTTCTCAGGAGTTGGTGGAGACCAAAATAGAGCTAAAAGGAGAGTGAATATTGGACTTAGATTATTTAGGAGGTCTGTGTCTGCTAGATGCGTAAATAGAAAACTGTTTGCTTATGTGTTTGCTGTACCAACTTTCTAAGGTTATAATGTTAATATTGTGTTTACAGCTTGTGCACCTCTGCTCTTAAAATAATTGGGGTTTTGTGCACTTTATTTACTAAAAAAGTTAAAAATAATGTTTTTTATTGAAATTTCATCACATTAGGTTTTAGGTAATTAAAGCTGCAGTATAGGCAATATTATTTAATCATAATTTTGGTTGAAATAACAAATTTTGACCATTGCATGCTACTAACAATATTTAATTGAATGGTTCCTTTAAAAAAACGTGTGTCTGTGAGTGCCCGTCCCTTTGTATTTAGTTTTTTAAAAACTGGACCCGGTCTGAATCAAACAACCAATCAGGGTTAGCTAGCACGTAACTAGCCAATCACAGCGACTCTGTACAAACAGAGTTGGTGAAACTGAAATGAGGCGATCAGCTAGAGAGATGTAGATGTATCACTCTGTTGGAGTTGTTGGAACTACAGAAAAACGGTTGTACAGTGGTGTTACAGAGTGGAGCTTCTCCCCTCACAAAGGACACAACTAGCCAAGTAGAACAGTCATTAGTTTCCTAGTTAGTTACAACGGTTGACAGTCTTAATGTTCCGCTTCAGGCCCACCAAAATGTGCGTGAATGTTTGTTTTTTTGGTGGGAGGGGCTTAGTGGAGTGATACGAGGCAGCAGAGCGAGAGCTGGTAGGTTTTGCATTGTGTATGTTCAAATTGCCTACTTCTAGTCTGACAATTTGCAAAATGCAAATTTGTCTGGAACCTCTCAGTTCATTTTCGATTTCCAAGGGGCGTTATCAATGGTTGCAGACCAAAATGCCACTGGACGCAATTGGATGGACCTACAACCAATCAGAGCAACGCAACGTCTGACGTAGTGCTGAGCGAATCATGTAGGAAGTACGGCAAACAGATCTTTCTTATCAACAAAAGCTTTTAGTGCAGTTGTTTGTTCTTCTTTTAGAGAAGAATTTGAGAATTCAGAACATTCCACATCAGCGGCAGCCATCTTGGTTGTTTATGAAAATGCCTCAGTGGTGCTCCTCTGTACAGTCATCATATCAAACACACCCCATATTATATAAACGGTTGTGATTGGCCCGACTGGGCCAGGTTGGCTGGAAATCTGTCTGAGTGGGAGGGGGACCAGACGCATCTGCCAGAGCAAATAAAACATGAGCTCGCAGATTTGTCTGGTTCCCAGGCTAACCTAACTAGTAAAGAATTTATTTGAAAACCATATATACGTCAGTATATCGGTATCCTTTGTCCATTGTGCCCTTTTTAGCTGATGCACAAATCAATTGTATTAATCTTATTGTACTTCTGTGGTTTTCTGGAGAGATGAGCTTTCTGCTCTGCCAATTATTGGTACTCACTGGTATTAAAGAGTGTTTGCTCTAATTACCACCAAGATGAAGTGTGGGCCATCCAATCAATGGCTCTCACAGGATTTCTGTTGCTATGATATAAAAGGCTGAGATTAAGGGCTAAAGATATTTCTCATACCCATCTGTCATATAGAAAACCTGAGGGATGATGATGATGGAAGATCAGTAAACAGAGTGAAGTGATGCCATAAGGTCACAGTAGTCTTAATTATCTCACACAGAATTATATCACACAGAGATGTTAATTCCTTATGAAATGATCTGACCTTCTGAATTGATCATTTTTGCATACCCTTGTTGTTGTTAGATTGAATCAACAGCACATTAGCTATGCCACTCATATGCACAAGATGATATCCACATCATCACCACACATAAAATGGATGATGCTGATGATCAGTGACATGTGTGTGCATTCATTAATCTGAGTGGCATTTCCTCTGACCAGATTTTAAGTAGCCTGTTAATTGAATTTAAGGATAATGTACAAGGATTAGTGTTTATCATTCCCATATTAATTACAGTGGAACAGCTAATGAACTAAACAACCGTGTTGCTACATGAAACAAAGTACCAACACCCACTTCCCTCTAACATATATTAATTTGTTCATCAATTTAAATGGATTTTCCATGTTGCGTCATATTTTGTTTCCTTGTTACCACTTAATGGTTTATTATGGCCAGCCAATAAAGCATGGAAGGGAGGAAGTGAACTTCTCTGTGCTATAATTTAATTTACTGTATTTGGTTTTCTAAAGCCCGTGATTAATTGCAGGGTCCAGGCCAAATTTATCACACTCACAGTGAGGTTGATTATTTCATTATGGAATTTCCAACAAAAAAAGTCCTTGGTCAAATGTGCTTTTGCTGCGCTGTTTACCACCAACCCACCACACCACACCCCCGCCACATTCCTGTCGCCTCTCATTTCTCTGCTGCACCATCACCCCCCTTCCTCCTCCCCTCCAGGGATCCAGCACATATATAAATTACAGTTTTGTCACAGTTAATTAAGGCCATGGGGAAATAACGACACCAGCGTGAAAAGAGAGATCTTCTTTACTATTATGATTATTCTTTTCCAGGCCTTCTGACTCAGTGGTCATTACTGATGAAAAACAGTCAGAATTGTAGAAACTGAAACTGAAAAATAGACACAAAATTAAGGTAGCCAATTTTGTTAGGAACATGCATTGACAAAAAGCCCAAAACACAGTGCTACATTGCATATAGCCTCATTTGTGACTGTCTCATGGGAGACAATACAATCCCTGAATTGAAAAGTTTAGGGAAGTGCCTGTGACCTGCTTTTTCATCAGAGGTGAGAAAGTTAATCATATTTCACTCAGAAATTCCATTAAATCTGCACCCCAAGTAGACTCTCTGGTAGTCCACAGAACGTGTGCCCCTTGCAAACTTGATGAGTTCTGGATTTGGACAAACCTAGGTACTCGGGGTACGGGTAAGTATGGGGAAGTCCAGACATTTGACTGCATTCGGAAAACATTTAGATTTATCTTGAGTGACAAATGCATGGCAACTGCAAGGTTTCATATGTTAAGTTTCATAGTAATTCAACCTTTATTAATCAAATACAGCCCAATAAAAAGCAGGCATGATACAGTATGTAGAAGAGCTTTACATAAGCTTTGCCTCTTGCAGATGGTGCACAATAGCACAGTGATAAAACACCCAGTGATTTATACAGATAACCCTTTTGATTAGTCAGTCAAGTGAACAAATCAGTCAGTCGGACTGACAGATAGAAATACATAAATTCACTCAGACTCCTCCCCGTCAGTCAGTAAGAGAGATATAAAGCCAGTCAGTCAGACGAATGCATACGAAGTCAGTCAGTGGGTCAAGTCAGTGTGACAGATGGAGATGAAGAGATCAAAGTGGGAGAACTAGATGGACCAGCAGTCCACATGGCCATGGAGACAGATCCCAGCCCAAGTTAACAGTGGCCCAGCCAACACATTACCAGACAGAGCCGTCTCACCAGCAGCCAACTGCCCCGCAGCTCAGCAGGCTGGCTGTGGATGCCAGCTCTGTTCAGTCTGGGAAATGGGACAGACCAACACAATCACGGTCAGAGTTTGATCCTGCTTGGATCTCTTGCACTCTCTCTTTTTGTTAGTCTGATAGAAACTCATACTGTAGATGCACCTGTGTAATATAATTACACATAGTTTTCAGTAATCAACAGCCAGTCAGATGCAGTATTGCACTGAAACAGTAGTGTACAATCAACATTCTGTCTCATTTCTATGTTAATATTATTATTGGAATTATACATAAATACAATATGATAAATATTGAAAATACAAATGGACAGAGAAAAATAATACCCCTTGCATTTGACAAAGAGGATGAAGAACCAATCCCCCCCCCCCCCCCCCTTTTTGTCTTTCTTGTCACTTTGATAATGCTTGGTAAGCATGTGGTTGATGAGATGACATCACATTACATTATTTTTGTTCATTAGAGTCCTTAAATTAAAATAAATAACAAGGTAGTTGAGAGTTCACTGCAGTGTTTCCAGCTGAACAGACAGGGAGAGCAATACTGTCCAGAAGAACTGACATAATAGAGAGCGTTATTGGTCAAAATGCTGGTTCAGAGGATTTCATTAGTAAAGGTTTCAGTGGGCAGCGCTAGTGCCATACAGTTTAAATGTTGATTCATAGAATTTCATTAGTACTGGTTTCAGTGGACAGTTTAGAGTTATATAGTAGAGATGCAGTATCAGAGAATGTCATTAGTAATGGTTTTAGTGGAGAGTTTTGTGTAACTGCTGCTTCAGAGGCCTTTCCACTCTGCCAGGAATCAAGTCTGGGAGAAATGCCTGTATTTAAAGAGAAATTGTATAAGAATTCAGGAGTCTGGCCTTTCGGATCATGTACCGAGTGATTGTGGATGCACAGTCCTTGATCCTCAAAACTTGTTAAGCATCCTAGCATCCCATAGCTCTCTATACCCCCAGTTCAAATCCTCCCCTCTCCCTCTCATTCTCTGACTGCTCATGTTTTTCTCCAAAACCCTGATACTCACACTGATCACTGAAGACAAAATGTACAAATCTATATCTATGCTTATGGCACCTGAACATCTTCTGTACAAACATTTAAAAGGATGAATGGGTGGGGAAAATCCTCCAAAGTGATGACTTGTCAGTTGTCACTTTTCTAAGAGGGTAATTTAGAGTTCAAGGCCATTCTAGCGGAAAAGAACAATAATGTTCAGTTGAAAAGTGCACAGTCAAACTGCCTAAAATACAATGGTTGGTGCTGATATAAATAAATAAGTGAAGAATTTGCAAATGCTTATGGCTGTTTTAAAGCTGTCCTTAAGAAATCATGTCAGGACTACATAGATAGTGACTGTGTACTGGAAAACCATTTGACCTTTGACATGTTTGTTTTTAAGATTAAGATAAAAATAAAATCTAGATACTTTTGTCTAATCTCATTTAATCATATTATTATTGTTATGGTTTATTGATATGATATGGCACTTTATAAATAAAATTGAATTGAATTAAATAACGATAGGATAGTGTGGTTTCTTTTAAAAAAGTATAATATGATATTGTGGTTATGTTTTTGATTCTTTTGATTTTTTTCATATGGGTATTTATTTTGACTTCACAACTGTGATGATACACCAAGTGGAGATGGTAGTTTATCACCTTTTAATTACCAGTAGCCCTACAGTATATGATAATGCACCTAACCAAAAGGCTCATTAAAGAGTCAGTATGTGTGTACAGTATATACATGTTTGTGTGTGTGTGTGTGTGTGTGTGTGTGCAATAACAAAGAAAGACAGAGCTGGTTGAGGGGTTTTCTTGCTGATGCTAGGCGTTACCTCCTCTTGGGACACATCACTCTCATAATGTTAAATTAATGGTCGTAAGAGTTACGTGTTTATAATGTCACTCACATGATTTATTCAGTAGTGTGTGTGTGTGCATGTGCATATGTCTGCATGGATGTGAAAGGTCAGATCTCCTGCTGTGAGAGAGTAGGCCTTTAGTCATTTATCTCTTCCCTTGTCAAGCTGTGCTCAGATTAAAGCTCCCTGGCAATCTAAAGGAGATATTAAATATAACTCTGTGTCTCAGTGTGTGTTTGTGTGCAATCATGCACACAACCAATACATTTTAATCTGACAATCTTGTGTGTATGTATGCGGCACTAACTGAATGCACATGATGCTGTCAGAGTAGATGGGTGTAGTTTAAAAAGTTGCAGAAAGGCCATTACTACAAGCATAACCAAGAGTTCTGCACTAGACGTCTTCCAGTGTGAAATATGATAACAGATACATATAGAATAACAGGCAACTTTATAATGAAAAAAGAGAAGAAGCAGACTAAAAATGGTTGATGCAGTTGTAGACAACATGAAACAAATAAACCCTTCTTTACATCCCTCTGGCCTCAGATTTTATCTTATGAAACGGCTCTCTCCGCTGATATCTTCCCACCCAGACCTGTGGCCATAATCACAAACATTCTGAGTTGACAATAATGTTGGTGACTAAAACGTTATCATGATCAATAGGACTTGTGGTTAAAACTACAACAAGACTAATTCAGATACTTCCGTTAGTAGACTTGCATGTGTACACTATGTAGGTAACTAAATACCCATGTGAAAAAAAAAGTAATCAAAAACATAACCACAATGTCATTTTATACTTTTGAGTGTTCTAGTAGTACTCTGCAATTTGCCATAATTGTCAGTATGAATGCACTCAAAATAGCAAGTGTAAGTACGGAAGAATGTGAATTGAGACACAGTTAAAGAAACTACAGCCACATTAGCAGCTCTGTGAGGTTGTACTAAATGTTAACATCACATGCTAACATGCACACAATGACAATGCTAACATGCTGATGTTTAGCAGATATGTTATAAACATGGTCACCATCTTAGCTTAGTATGTTAGCATGTTAACATTTACTATTAAGCAGTTAGTACTAAACACTTATCCTGCAAAACAGATTTTTTTGGCCACTTGGGAGCAGCAGAAACAAGTTGTGAACACAACATTAACACATCACAACCTTTTTAAGTTGGTATGGTGAACTTGTTAGAATAGAGCTGCTTATTTACACATCCAAGGAGCAACATTATCATTCATTTGGAGTTGTGTTTCTGGCCACCTGATGATATTCACACTCCTTTAGCTCTGTTTTTGGTTTCTATCAACTTCTAATGGAAATATCTGTCTCTTTAGCTGCTAAATGCTCCAGTATGTTAGCCTCTAACTGTGTAATGTTGTCTCTTTGTCAGTATGCATCCTCCAAGCCTCTTCATTGAGCCATTGGCCGTGATATGACCACTCAGCCCAGGCACTGCACACAGTGCCGATGGCATCTAATAGGCCCTGCAGGAAGGGCACTCTGCCTGCTGTGTGTGTGCCTCATTTTGCTCCGAATACTTGAGGGAAAGTGTTCATATCTAAATTACCCACTGCCTCAGGGTTGACTGAAATTTTGATGTTCCTCTATCTCTCTCTCTCCCTCTCCCTGTCCATCAGCCTTGCTATTAATTAATTTTTTCTGCTTCTCTCTCAAAATCCCTCTGTCCTTGTTTCTATCTCTTTCTGTGAGCAACAATGTTTTCCATGCGGCTGTCAGGCAGACATTTTTGAAATTTCACAAAAACATCCACCGGAACGCAGTGAATAAATCATTTTTTTCAGAAATATTTCTGCAAGAAACAAGCAGTTAGACAATCAGGTTAGCCAAACTTACTTGGAAGAGATAACAGAGGTGAACAGTAAATGTATTACCCAAACTGTCTATTGTATATATCTTTAACCGTTGACAGACTGACATTCTGGTTCAATTTTGACCTACTCTACTTGTGCACAATGCAGTTTCCCTGTGCAATTATGAGTTATTAGTATTATTTAAGGTGCGCTCACTTTCAGTTTTAGCTCCAAATAAAGTGGTTTAGATGATGTTTGACTCCCGCTGGAAGCAAGTCGGTGATGGCAGTGTAAATAATAATAACTGGAAAATCTCAGAAAGAAATTGGAGTTTCAGACTGTAACAAAGCAAGCTTTCTATGATCTGAGTCAGGATGTAAAAGAACATAAACAAGAAATCTGCTGATGAAGCAGATAAATATAGCCAAATAAGGTGGTTTAGATAATCTGGATAAACTGTTGGCTTTTTTGCAACCTGCCTATGTGTTCAGATTCGTTGACATTGATGTGTTCCTAGATCTAGTTACTGTAGTTATGCTGCGTTCCAGCCAAAGTCGGACTTCCGACCTCCAAGCGTTCCAGGTGCACGACTTAAAAAGTAAGCCAAAAACATGACTGACCGTGACAAACTGATGTTTCTTTGGCAAGTGTACACACAATTCAGCAGTTATAACGGACAGCGTTATACATTTTATTTTACGGCACTTCAATACTATCTAAATATTCCATTCACTAACCTGATACAAATACTGTAGTCTACAAATACATCCTACCCCCCTCCCTTAATTGATTGAATGGTCCAAGAGAAAAAATGAATTACATTTACAATGTGCGCTTCTTGGGGGCTGCCATTGTTGTGTGATGTCAGACGACTGCTTCTTCATGACTTTACAAGTAGGAACTCTGACTCTGAGTGGGGTTCCACTGTACTTTTCTAGCAGGAAGTCGGAAATGTTCGGGTTCCGAGTTGTCTGGAACGCAGCATTAGTACAATATTATCATAATAGAAATGATAGCCAAAATATTATTATAAGACGCAAGTTGAAATAAACTAGAATTATCTTTTAATACCAGTTATTTATTCTTACATTCTATTTATTATTTATATTTCACAAGGAGATGGAAACAAAGACATGACCCTGGTGATAATGACATTCAACGAGTCGTGCCAAGCCTAGCATAATAAATCTTTTCCATTGCTGTTGATTGAATAGTCTCAGGGAGCTTAACAATGTTGCAATCTTGAGGAAATCTTTTTGTCTAGAGGATTTTTACAAGTTTCCTTCTGCTTTTCTAAATTAATACATCATATATTTGGATTGAAACTCGCTGTCCCTCTCTTTGTGTCTTTCTCTCTCTGTGGCTGTGACACTTTGTATCTCTGCCCTCACAAAGGCATAATCAATTTAAGAGTTTGTCTTGGGTCATTATTACCTGCTGGAGGACCATCTGTTCACTGGGGCTGGCCGAGATCTCTGCCAGGTAGATGCACACACTGAAACACACTGATACACGGGCACACACACATAGCCTGGAGGGTTGCCAGGTAGATTTGGACCGCTGTAAGATGTGAGCTGTAAAACACTTGTGCCTCAGGAAGAGCTGAATACGAAAACCTTGGCCTGATGAGTGTGTGTGCATTTATGTTTTCTTTGTGTCTATGGACACATACAGTATAAGGTTGCATAGTATAGTAAATACATGCAGTATGTGCATGTGTTGGCTCTACTACATGTGTGTAACAGTGTGATGAGGTGGCTAGTGGGGGCGCAGCATGTGTGTGTCCGGTACATATGGTGAAGGCCATCAGGCATCTCACCCGGCCAAGTGGTTCAGCTACTGGTTAAGAGTAGAATGGCAAAATATAATTACACCCACAACCTTAACAACAGCCTGACCGCTGAATGTCGCCTCATATCTCAGATTTTGTTTTACTGGTTCAGTTAAATCTGTTGTTTTGCTGATTAAATGGTTGTTTGACTGGTTAGAACAAACAACAGAGCCAGTCAGAGCTTTGTAGGCAGGACTAAGAATGAGGATGTCATCTTTCTGTGCCAGAGTCGGAAAAAAAACAGATAAATTACTACAAAAAAAGTAACAAGTGTGGATGAAACTGATACAGCTGTACAGACCGTTGGGAACTCTTCTGTTCAACTCTGACTCACGTTTCCACCGTCGTCTTCCTGCAACAACTTCGCGAGATTTCAGAGCGAGACTTTTCCTTGAGTGAGACTTTCTGTTTCTGGTTAAACAAAAAGGATCTTACTCTTTAACAAACGGTCCGTCTCTGTAGGGATCCTTTCCATAATGTTGTCAGACACTTAGAATAACAGTCTGAGCCTGTCAGTGGCAAAAACAAGCACTTTTAGTGGACGGACTTTTTACGGGCACAATTCCCCACAAGCATTACGCTGCAGCCATTGCAGCCTGTTTGCGGATGTGACCTGAGGTCATCTACTAACTATTAGTCATTTAGTATTATAATAATAACAATACCAGAGTTTCCCTTTAAGTTAACTGCTCCAAGTAGCGGTCATTGGAACTTCCATGTCGGCTAAAAATGAACTTGGTGGGACGAATGTATCACTCGCTACTGTTTGGCTAGGGCAACAAAACAACCCCCCAATAGAAAATGGCTAAGTGCAGAGACACACATCATGATTGTTGAGCAGATTAGACTGTTTGGCTGAATCTGGTCCAGTCTGGGTCAGTTAGTGTTGACAGTCAGGAGATAAAATCATACAGTGCGTGGTGGAGAGAATTCCGAAATGTTAACCAAACTGCAAACTCATCTGTCCCTCCACTGTCTTATTAAAACTGATCGGAAAAAAAATAAATTACCAGCTCTTTTTAATGAAGGTTCACTTTTGTTCTGGTTGGTTGATTTTAGAAACAGTACTTTTCCATCCCCCATCTCAGCAGAGAACATTGGTACAAATGTTAACCACCATAAGGAAAATTCACTCTTTTTAAAGCCTCTGCATTTATAATGAGTACATGGGTCATGCACAATCACTTTATGCTCTTTAAATAAACATGATGCATGTACATACTAGCAACATGTAGTTTGTACATTCACCATCATAACTTCCCACTTACTTTATGTTTATGTGCATGACCTGCATCTGTTCTAAGTATGTATTTATTTATTTAAGACGATCCCTGTAAATGTCACTATCAACACATACTCACTGTGGTAGTCTAATTTTTAAGGGAGAGGAGGAAGGTGACACTGTTATGTATGTGTGTGTGTGTGTGTGTGTGTTTTCTGTGATAGTGGCAGACGATAATGAGTGATGTACATTAGCCGTTCAGCAGCATGATCTGGGCTATATTTAGAGGTGTTTTTGTGTACAGAGGGCTTGAGAGAAGGTGTGACTTTCAGCAAAGTAGAAGTTCATCATATGTGAGTCAAAGGGTGGGTGAGCAAGCTCATTTGTCTCTCTGATCTCCTCATGACACTTTTTGTGAAAATATGGGTGTTACTCACAGCGTATCTAAGCACATTATAGAATACATTACAGTTGTAATGCACACAACACACTGTGGTGAAAAACACAAAAACTCTAGGGGATGGAATGTTTTCTCAGGTATTTCTACCTAAGTCATTCTCAGTCGTAATGTCAGAGTATCTTTTCATATGACTACAGGAAATGTGCATTTCACAATCCTCATGATGGTATGATAGTATTTTCTCCAAACCTCACCTGCCTGTCATGGTGAATTTGCAAAAGAAATTCAGTAGTACTTCAGTAGAAGTACAGCCACTTCTTCCACATTCAATGCCACAGAATTTAAAGCACAGTGGAGACAGAGGATGCTATGAGCTTTTCCTGCCTTAGAGTGTGGTCTTTTGGAACAGGTATAAACACTTTTACCCTAAAGGTGTGGTCTGACGACACCTAAAGTCCTGTTCAGACCAAAGATTTGTGATGACTACTTGAAATCCGCTGATCTGAAAGTTCTGAAACCTGCCAATTTACACCAATGCGACTAGACGAGACAGTGAATCGTTTCCATAGCAACAACTCTCTGTACTTCTGTTCTAACTGCCGGTTTTTCAGGCTTTTTTGTACCTGGATATAATTTGTAGCGTCTTAAAATATGAATGAGGATAGTGATAGTGAGTTACTTGCTACAGTTGCATTTCTAGTGTTGATGAAAGGGCGAAAACATAAAAAAAGGAGCGGGTCGAGATGACCAGCTGACTTCACTACGAGCTGATTGGCTGTTGAAACAGGTGACATGCCTTACGTTCTAAAACCAGCCACTGGCGACTTGAAAAGCTGAGTCGCAGGCGACGCCATCAGCCGGCTTGAGTCGAGCTGAGGCGGACCAGATCACACCACTGCAACTTTTACTGCAACGTTCTCTGAGTCTTTGGTGACCATGGATGTATTGAAAAGAACTGGATACCGTGTTCCAAAATGGCACGCCATTCATTCCTACAGTATGAAAGTTGTTCATTGGGTGCATACACCAAAAAAGCCTATGTAGGCTTCCTCAGGTTTCTGTGTTTCGAGCCCTTCCAAATTTTCCTGTACCTAATAAATCAAATTGTGATAATACAAAGAGGGGTTTTTGGTGCTCAGAAAAAATTGACAGTTTTAAAGCTGCTGCTTTTCCAATGATTATGTTTTTTTTTTGCTGTGCATCACATAATTCTGCCTGAAGTTGCGATACCAAATGTGGTCACTATGCTAAAATTGCTTCCTGGTTCATGTTTCATCCGTCATCCTCATCAGTACCCTGTAGCAACACGCCCACACTGATGCAGACCCTTGTGTTGTTTTGCCAGAGGCCTGTTGTCAGTCTGAAAGTGCTCACCTCAGAGCAAAGAATGTCCCCTAACTGCCACAGCATGTCTTCAGTACAGCACGAAGCCAAGAAGTCACTCAGTCAGCCTCTATTTCTAGGATAATGCATTCATCTGTCAACTGCATTACCAGCCAGTCATTCAGTAAATCAGTCTGCAAGAATATGAAGCTGCATAACCAGCCAATTGGCCCTTTTCACAGCAGACCTTTCATAATAGGAAAAGCACAGGTGTTACTAATAACACTAATGTTGGCTCTGTGATATTCAAGTGTCCCAGTAAGCCATGACAGTGAGCCAACATGCACAATACCAGGACCCTGAAATTTAAGCAGCTAAATAGAATTCAGCCATCATAAATTTTATTGTTAACACCTATGCTTTTCCAAAATATCTTCCATGAAAATCCACATCCACATTGCACTTAATGTGCATGATCAGTTGATGAGTCAGTCACCTGGCAGCTCAATGAGCAGCCATTATACCTGCTTGCTGGTGGAAATTAAGGTTAGGCTTTTGATAAAAACAAAACATTTGTAAACCCAGGCTGTTTACATTTACATTTATATGGTACCGGTGCTGTTTATTTGTATGAATTTTACCTGATGAATGTCTGAAGCCCGAAACGTCATTAATAAAGTGAGTAGTGTTGCATACAAGCAGTATGTAGGAGTTTTTGGTTCTTTTACAGGCAGAGTTTAAGATCCGACACACCTGTCCATGAGACTTTCTGGAGTGCAGGAACTTGTGTCCTAGAAATTTTAATTTATAAGCAATAAAATGCTTACCTTGTAAGGCAGCTGGATTTGCGAGTTCCCCCGACATCACGTGAGAATCCATCATGCCAGGCTTCAAGTTATGAGCTTGTGGCTGAACCACGGTGGTTCGGACCAATCAGCGTCTTATGAGGAACTACTGAAAGCTATGGCCGTGGTTTAGGTGTGACGACTTCGACTGTTTGTTGAAGATGAACAATGGTGGCTCCTAAAGATGTTAGCGTTAATGCTGCTAAAGCATCAGTTACATCAGAAATGGAGAGTATTTCTTCATTGAAAGAAGGGCAATAAACGGCACTGAAGGCTTTTCTCTCCTACTACGTCATATCGTTCGTTGATCTGATTGGTTGAAGTTAGCCTGTGATAGACGTGATAGACAGATGGTTCATCCAATCACCTGCCAAGTATTTTTTGAAAGTGTCTGCCCTTTTCCAAACAGTTTCCAAGGACGACTTCTCAGATGTTTCTGTGTAACAAACCATCTGGCGCATCAGGTGAATAAAATGCACCACTGCTCAATTTAACACACTCTAATGTTTGCTGACACAGCCTTACTTGGCCTGGTATGACTAATTTATGGTGGCTAAGGTTAGCCACTGTTAGCAAACTTTAGATAGATATTGCCGTATAACTGAAATTACTGACTAAGTTTGCAGACTTTGACTCTTCTCTTCTTGACACAAATAATGTCAGTGGTTTTATCACAAAAAGAAATCAAAACTAACACCTCACCTGGAGACGTGTTTGTCGTTTCCTGCATGTAGTTCCATTGAACTCCCTCTTAGTACAGTCAAATAATCAAATGTTTTGATCAGTTGGTAGGTTTCCCTCTTTGAATTCTTGTCTCGTGGTTTATAACATAGACAGCAGTAGTGCACATCTACCAACAAATATCTTAACAGATGGTATTCCAAAGAACAAAGTCTTAATAAATGGTGATTATGATCATGATTTTTAGTGTATTATGTTTTGGTGCTTGACATGAAAACATTTTGGACACACATTTCATAGATGGCTTTTGTCCTTTTCAAATGATTCCCATATAACAAAAGATGCTGAGAGACAGTGGTTCTCCTGCACTCCCAGTAATAAAAGCTTGTCTTCCTTTCTTTCCTGCCCACTGAAGTCCAGAGTGGATGGGAACCCCAAGTCCCAGCTAACTGATAGGCTTGATGTGTAATTAATGGTCTGACACGGGCTAATGAAGCTAATGACGCTAACTGTGCTAGCATATGGACGCCCCAAGGGGATCCACACTCGGCACTCTAATTTAGATAAATGATGCCCCAGGTTATGCCGGGCTATTTGCATTTCATTTGGTGGAGGCCACGGGAGAAGCGGGGATTAAACAGGGGGATGGATGGGAGAGATCAAACAGGAGAGGTGTTTGGGGTTGGAGAGATGGGGAGATGGAGGTGTTTACGCCTGTGAATGTGCATGTGTGTGTGGGTGTAGATCTCCCCTTGGCCATGCATGATGCTGTTGTCAGATAAAAGGACTGGTAGCAGAGGGGGCTGATGGTAGTTGTCAGAAACAGTAAAAAGAAAAAAAACGACAGGATGTGTGTGTGTGTGTATTTTTGTGGATGCACACAGGTTTGTAATTACTGTATATTGGTCCTTTGGAGACATGTCATTGTCAGCTAGAAAGTCTCAAGAGAAAAGTGAATGTGCTGTTTTTGGAGTGCATCATTGTATTACATGAGAGGTTCCGTCTGTCAAAACAGTCAGCCATGTATATGTTGTAACTTACTCGTATAATACTTAAGATAACCTCATGCATTTAGAGATTAAGCATTTTTTTATAGAATATAGTGCAAATGGTATGGAAGGAGGCCTTGTTTATTAACTTTTTCCTGCTTCATGCCAAAAAAGTCTTCAAATTTACATAATTTCCCATCACCTCACAGTCACCAGTCCCTTGAGGGTTTTGTTCAGGATGTAGTATTACTGGCAAAGATGCCATCTTCTCAAAATTACATATTCCCAGTATGTGTCATGTTAACAGCAGGTAATTCACAGAGACACTTCTGATAGCTGTCATCAGTTCTAGGGTATTTTAGAAGACATGGCTTCAGAAATCTTAACAAAATCTTAGATGTATGCCACAAAGGATTTTGTTAATAGTTCATCAAATATCTTAACTTAATATGCTTTAACAGAATGGAGGGGGAATCTAATCTGACTTTAACACAACTTTGATATAAAATAAATGAAAGCCATGGTAATGTACTACGAGTGTATCAGTGTCATATATAACTAAATCTTGTATTTCATATTTCCTATTAAGTTCAAGTCCGGACAATGCATCCGGGTGTGAACATCTGTTAAGACAGCATAATGTACTGTAGGATCTTATTCTAAGTGATATAGTTTGCTTTAGAGGAAAGTACAAACGGAAGTAGAGTGAGGTGCCCAACTTTACAGAAAAAGTTTGACAAAGAAAATGTAACTCAAAGTTATGAGACCCAAATATGGCCTTTAGCGGAGATACCTTGGGAGGCAACAATCCAATCAGTGGAGATGATACCAAATACTGCCCTTAGTGAAAAGGGTGTGTATCGACCAGATGTGGCTGGTCCACGTTAAATTAATTTATTTGCTGTGGTGAGCTAATTTTGATGTTAAGCTACTGTTGTTACTCATCCCTTCCTGAGTGTGCTTCACAATTAATTTATTTAGCCGACGCTAGCTCTGCCTGAATAAAAAACGCAGCCCTCTCATTTATTTGAATGAGGCCGTTGATGCAGTTGATCTTAAGGAGTTAAATGGTTCCCAGAAAGTGCTGACTACTTAACTACGTAACTTGAAGACTTTTGCTAGATGTTCTGACAGTCCAGCCACGTCCCACTGGGATGTGTATGGTGGTTCCCGTTGATTTAGCAATGTCCATCCTAGTCCTAAATCGGGGCTCATCACCCACTTCTTGTACCCATTGGCCCAGAGTGCCCCTGGACATGCTGCACCGCACCTCTCTCTATCCTCCTCCTCACTGAAAAGATACTCTGTAAGAAGGTCCTTACCACTGATCTTTTATGCTGTTAGTGGTGGTTAGCTCACTAGTGTACTTGATGTGTGGGTTGAAGTTATTAATGTGTTGGAAGAAGATGTCGATACTATCTCAATATGTTACACTCCATCTGCTGATGAAGACCAAGAATGCAGGTGAAAGCTCCAGAAAAAGCCATGACAATGATGATAATGACATTTCACGCTCCACTTTACAGAAAATGTTCAGAATTGATGGGTGTTAACATGGAATTCCACTTGCTTTATGTGAGTTGTTATTGTGAGATGGATTTTAGATCAGACTGCAGAGACCCAAACAAAGCATCAGACTATTTGTTTACCTGCTGTCTTCTGTCTGAAAAGAATCACAGCCATCAAACAGACTCTGAAGCATGATAATATGATGTGTATGACATGTGTTTGAACATATCACTGAAAGATGTAATTGGAAGGAACATGTTTTCTCAGTAAAGTTCCTCAAAGCATAAGTCAACAGGACCTCTGTCTGCATGGCTGTGTGTAAGTATATGAGTGTTTTAACATCCAGTACATGAAAAGCAAGAATCATCATATTGAATGTTCTGGACGATTAGCCAAGATGCTTTACAATGCTTTAAAGGTGCAGACTTTAAACCTTATTTGCTAGTATAAACACCCCAAGTAGAAAATGAATTATTTCACATTTGATGCCATGTTTAAAGAGGTTTATTGGAACCACATTTGATTTCTGAAGAAATGCAGAAACAGTTGAGAAGGATAAGAAGGATATGTAGACGTTATCACAAGATATGAAAAGGACACAGGGAGACAAAATTGGTGTTTATGTTTTATTATATTGCATTTACCAAGCATCTTGTATGTATTACCTTTTATTTGTTTTCCTGAAAAAATGGGATTTCTTTGAAAAAAAAAAACACAATAAAACCGAACAACCTTTAACTGGGAAAAAAATGGAAAAAACCTCAGGATAATTCACACAGGTGAAAGAGACAAGAGGAGAGACTTTATCTCCTGGAGGACGAAGATGCAGATCCAAACATCTGGAATGAGGCATCTGCAGCCATGGGGAGAAAAGTCCCAGGACGGCCGATGGTCCAGCACAGAGAAGGCTAAGTGAAAAGAGAGGACAAGGAGGAGAAGCTAGGGAAAGAGAGAGGGTGAAGAGAAACAGAGAGGCTCACAGCTTGGATGCTCATGTGCTTGTGGGACACAAACAAACAGAGGGTTAGAGAGATGCAATGGTTTTCAGGAAGTTTCCAGAGTTGGTGTTAAACATGGATTAAGTAATAGGCTTAATAGATTAGAGACTGAGACCAACCCGCCGGAAGGATAATGGTACGACATAATCAGAGAATAAGCAACTAACTGAAAGTTAAGGTGAAAACATAAGTTTTAAGTTTGGATTTAAAGGCCTCAATGGAGTCAGGCTGTCTGATGTCACAATAAGAAAAGGCCTTACTCCCTTCTGACTTTTTTCCAGCTCAGAGAGACAGGAGAGTTGAGAGCACGGGATGGAATATAAGGTTAGCCATCAAAAGCAGTATGATCTGACATAGATAGGGAGCCAATGAAGGGAAGCTAAAATTGGTGTAATATGGTAAAATGTTCTAGTTTTAGTTAAGATTGTAGCTGGAGCATTCTGTACCATTTGAAGACTTTTAGTACTAGCACGTGGCAGACCTGACAACAAAACGATACCATAATCAGGTCTAGATGAAACAAAGGCGTGGATTAGGGTACTCTGCATCAGCCATGGACGGAAAAGACTGAATTTTAGCTATGTTGCATAGGTGAAAAAAGGTAGACTTTGTGATTTTTTTACTGTGCTGATCAAAAGAGAGGGTAGGATTCTTGGCTGTCAAACTCTGAGAAATCACACAATTTTCAAGAGTTGCTATTATTTGATCAAACTGGTGTCTATGTCAAGTGGGGCCAATGACCAGCATCTCAGTTTTATCAGAATTTAGGAGGAGGTAATTACGTGACATCCAGTTTTTGACAGCAGACAAGCAGGCCTCTGATTTAATAATTTGGGAATGATCACCCACTTTTACAGGCACATACAGCAGAGTTCCATGAATTCCATGTATAATTTGGCCAAGAGGTGAAATGTAGAGAGAAAAGCAGAGGGCCAACGACATGAAGAGTTAGCAATGTGACACGAATAACATGAAAAGTTTAGCTTGCTAATACCATCCATGTTGTAATCAAACTTTAAAGCTGTCTTTGCTCCAAGATCATTTTTTAAAATTGTTTGTGGGGTGTGGAAGTTCATTGTTGATCGTGAAAACAATACTTAAAAATCCTAACTCAAGATCCACTTACTAGCTTTTTCTAAGCTTTCAACCACATCAGTGGATGGATCTTACTTTGTTGTCATGAAGGAAAATGGAGTTGTTAATCATGTGTAACAGGTGGTCAAACAGTATATGTTGGGGAGATAATAATTCCTGTCTTTGTTCAAAGAGGTCTTTGGTTTTGGATGTCAATGGCCATGTTGATCCTTCTCTGATAATCCAATGAATCCTGGTCGATGACCTTTGACCCCTTCCCAGTTTATGTTCCGGTATCAGAAAGCTGATGTCTGTTTCCCCTACTTATTAAGTGTCTTGTTCAGGGTCCTTGCCATTTCACTAATGTAAAGTTCCTCACAGCTGTCACATGTGCCAAGAGTGTCTCTTGTTGCATAACGGCGTGCCTACACAGGAGGCATTACTGCCACATTTGTCACTAGTCCGTCTGACGAAACAGATACAGCCCTATTTTATCTATCAATACCAACAAGTCTCCCAACCCATATGACCACATAGGACGTTTGTTCCTAACCTATAATACGACCCACAGGACCTACCGGTGGCAGGAGATATGACACCAAAAACGACAGAATAGTTCGACATTGACTCCCAAAACGAAATATATAGGTGTACCGGACCTTCGTCGTCAAGGTAACAATAATAAACATGTGGTCAACGTTGTGAAGTGGTCGCAGTTTGGTTAGGTTTAGGCACCAAACTACTTGGTTAGGTTTAGGAAAAGTTAAAATTAGGTTAAAATAACTACATTAGTAAGTTAAAATAAGTCAATTTAGTCTTTTAGTTGCACGCGAGACACAAACAGTGGTCTCCTGGGTGAAAGTCCTGTGTTGTTTGATCCATCCATGGTCAAGATAAAGAATAACTTCACACTGTTGTTTCTGTCAACTGCCAACCTATCATCACCAGTCTTTTGTGTTCACAAACAATTGAGGCTCAATGATTCCTGATATTGTCCTGATATGTAAACAGAAACCAACACTGGCCAAATTCTAGTCCTTGCAAAGTTGAAACATAGAGATCCGCACACCAAGTAGCTCCTGTTAAAAGGATTTTTAGAAGTCTGACAAAGAGTCTTGTGCTCGAAACGTCACAGCTAATAAAAATCCTTTTAACGGAGCTACTTGGTGTGAGGATATATCAGTTTCAACTTTGCTAGATATTAATTTTGATCCAGCACCCCTCCTATTGGACACTGGGATGTGCGTGTCTTTTTTATCGTTTCAAATGCTAATCCTTGTAAATTTAAATACATCATTTGGTTGTTTTTCAATGGTTAAAAGAAAACAGCAAGGTCCTGATTATTTTCACAGAAAAAAAAAACAATGTGAGGGATGTTGTTGATATTGAAAATGTAGAGTGTGTTTTGATGTGTCCTGAAGCAGAACTTATGCATTATGCCACCCACCCACCTCTGCCTGTTCTGCTTCCCAAGATCCACCCACCATAGAACAAGAAAACCTGACCTTCAGCCGTAATGGACTACATAACCTGTTGACTTGTGGGTAATGCAGTTTTTAATGGACTGGCTCGAACCTTCAGAGCCGGGAATGTAGCGAGAATGAGAGCTAGGTAGAAAACAAGAAAAAAACGGGTATTGAGAGGAAGACATATAAACAAACAGCTAGATAAGAATGTTTGGCTGTTATTGTTTTCCGTGTCTAACATCCTGAGACATGGCCTGTGGTATTCAGGAGATTTAATGTGGAGGAGAGAGAGAGATCCATAAAGCCTCTACTCTCCCTCAGCACCCCAGGGGAAACCATCTTTAATTCATGAACACTATAAAAATAAAGGTTTTTCTCTGATGGCCCTGCAGCCTGTAACAAACTCTCACAGCTACATGGCATCAGGCAGATGTTGATGCTGTGGTTATGCATGGATATCGGCTTGCAAGACCCGGATTATACTTTGTGCGGAAATGAACAGAGTCTACCTTTGGCTGTGCTATTAAATGAATTCCAATAAGCTGTGATTATGTCTCTCTGCAGACACCAGGCAGACTCATGACAGCCAGATTTTAAATGAACAGACTGCCAGGTACCACTGCTGACTGAAATACAAGAAATAGGGCATTGATGCATTCCATTTCACCTCATGTGGCCATTGGAAGGCTTTGTCTGATGGATGCATCTTGGCTTTGTTTTTGAAACTTTTCAGACTGTTTATCCAGATGTAATGTCATATCTGTGTTGGTCTGTATTCTAGCTACAGCATAACTCAACTCAACAACTCATCAGTTCAATAAACATAATTAGCTCAGATGCTGGATACATTCAGAAGAGGATGTAATGATTATTGCAAAGAAATGTGTGTGCACTGGTTAAAAAAATCCTCTTGAATTACAATGCTTTTCATTAACACTACCACTATTTTGTTCTGAAATATGCTTTTGGGGAAATGATGCTCAGGTTATGTTTCACATCAGCATGATTGAGGTACAATTAAGGCAACTAAATGTGCTTAGTAAAGGTTAGAGAAACACAAATACCGGCCTTTGCACTGTGTAAAAAAAAAAAGCCGAACCATAATACCATGTACTCCTTAAGACTTAATGTTTTTTTTGTTCTTTTATATTGAATTGAAGACATTATTTTACACACTGAGTTGGTCTTACAGCAGAGTATCCACATGCATATGCTCTATGTATATGTACTGTCTCATAAAAATGACATTCATATACTATTACTTTGCTACAGCTAATAGGTTTGAGAGAAACATATTGCAGAAGGCAACATTTGTAATAAACATATTCTCAAATTCACCAAATGTTCATAGTGAACATATCTGCAAAACATTTACTTAAAGCGGCTATAATCAATATTTTTACACACAGTTAGAGAACAGCTGTTGAACAGCGGAGCATTTAGCAGCTAAGGATCCAGATATTTCCCTCAGGAGTAGGTGGAGACTCCAAAGTAAATATTGGACTTGCATTCATCAGGTGGACACAAACATGACTCTAAGTGAGTGATCATGTTGCTCCTTAACTGGTAGATGTGCAAATAAGCAGCTGTTTGCCATACCAACTTAAAATGTGATGATATGTCAATGTTGTGTTCACAACTTGTTTCCTCTGCCCACAAGTGGCCAAAAAAAAAAAATCAGTTATTGCAGGTTTAAAGCATATTTAATTTATTTTTCCTGTAATATCTGCCTCTGGCAATTAAATAATGACTAATGTTTTATGGTTATTTTAAGGTACTTGGTTAAAATTAGGGAAACATCGATGAAGTAAAAGGTAACATGTTTACTTTTCCTGTATTTAACCAATACCAAGCTTTCCCTAACTTGTAGACTGTCCTGGGAATGTCCTGCATGAAGGTGTCAAAGTAATGCACATCTATATAAATACATTTTAATTGATTGAATGATATGTTGATCTACCCCGACCACAACTTTGGTACAAGAATTTAGTATTTTGTGGACTGGAAAAAACATTGTCAGTGAACTTAATTCACCCAGCAATTACATTTCCTCATAAATGAATTAGGAAAAACTATTTAGTACATTAACTTAATTTTTACGTGACAAATCCCATGTACACATTTGAGTGGCGACCACACCCTTTGTATTAAATGTCACAGTGTTTCCGATATTGTAACTAAGTTTCTGTGCGAGCACACATTTGTTCAAGATCAGCAAATCAACATAGTTTGTAGAATTCATGGTTAGATTAGATGACACAATAACACAATAAAAAATGCTCAGATCATAAAACAAGCTAATACTTCTTATATTGCAGTCTTTGAATTGCAGAAAAATGCACCCTTATGTCGACAGCATATTATGTAGGGTTTAGGGGCAAAGTGTGCTTTGTTGCCTTTAAGATGTAATATACTGTATGTAAGAAGCATCAAACTAACTTTCAACCCTATAGACTAAATGTCTGAACACATACACAAAATCAAAACTGGAAGTTTACATAGAAGATTTCTATTGAAGGATGAATATATTATTAAAATGGGATTTAACCTAAATATGGACTACAATTGGTAAAAAATTTTAAGTTGGTTCACATAAAACATAAGCAGTCCAAAATCCAAATGTAGGAAGATTAATACATGTATCTTTAAAAACAAGAAGGAAGTGCACAAGTAGATTGATGGGTTAAAAAAGAAGTCACCTTGCCTACCTAAATAATACTGACAGGTACATCTTTCACAGCTGTTTACACAGGGAAGAGACACACAGGACCTTAAGTAAATGTACACCAAACAATGCCACCAAACTCATTTATTTATTTATTTTTATATACGCTGACTTGTATCACACACTCCCAGTTACTTCTGCAAACAAGTTTGCACTTTCACACTCCCACACATGGGATAAAGCTTTAGCTTCCTGCGAGCATATGATTGCACTTCATTTGCCACTGACCGCCAAGAAATGTGAACCGAATCTCCATGGAGACACTCAATCATTTCATTACACTGCCTTTTGCGTTTCTTATTTGTCCCAAGTGGTTCTTTCAGTTTCTTCCATTATCTTAGAATACCACCGGGAGACCCATCAGAGCGTGAGGGTTATTGTATAATCTGCGTGTGTTTTATTCATGGACGCAAAAATATACAATGAATGGTAACTTTGAGGTTGTTTTAATGTATAATTTACGTAGGATTATGAATAATTTGTGGTCTTTGCAAACATTTCCCTTGCCCTCTCGGCGCTGCTCTGTGGCAGGGAGGGGGGAATAACCTTGATTGACAGCTCACTTCATGCTCTGTAACTACGGCAGCTGACAAGGTCGTGCCAAATGAAATGATTGGTGAGGAGGAGTGCTTGGGGAAATATTCTCCCTCTCTCACACTTTTGTTTCTCCGCCCTGATCACACTAAACATGCTCGACAGCCTCACCAGCACACTGGTGGTGCAGTAATTTATGAATGAGAGGCGAATCTACTGTAGAGTAGTGAAAGACAGCAGATACAGCAGATGACCTGTCTGTCATGATGATCAGAGGATCTGTTGGAGCTAAAAGAGACAAGATGAAAGACAACTTTGTTCCTCAAGCCTGCGTTTGTCTTCCTATAGAAGTAGTAGGCTTACGCAGACACGTGTGCGTGTACGTCTGCAAGTTTTTGATATCAGAGAAATGATTTTTAGAGCGACTTTGTCCCAGCATACCAATGCTGTTGTTCCTCGCCTCTTCAAAGCCACAGAGCTGTTTATGAATATGGAGAGCTGTGAAGGTCAAACAGAGCAGCTGTTGCATCAGGCTTTGTTATGCAGAATTTGCTCTTAGGTTTGGCTCTATAAATGACTGCTATTTAAAAAAAAGCCTACTTTGATCTGCAATAGCATATAATTGAGGCAGTTATGACTCATTTAAGGAACTACATAATTGATTCGGCTATTTTTTTCTCACTGTGGCAGCTCTGTGTTTCCTTTATTATTGGCATGTTTGCCCAGAAATATTGATACAGTATCAATGCACAACGCAGGACATCGACCTTGTCTACTACACCACTGTAAATTATAAAATAAAAACTGCAAAGCTGCAAAGTCTTTAATAAAATGGCAATGGGGAAAAGACTGAACTTGAAATTTTTAAAATGGTGGCTAGATACACAATAGCTGTGTCTCAATTCAGGGGCCGCATCCTTCAGTGGCTGTATATCAAGACCGAATGCGTCACAGCGGCCCGACAAGACCATACCATTTGAAAGGCTCCTTCAAATGTGGCCTTCTTTTCCCGAATCTGAAGGATCCAATGGCTGGATCCTTCGCGGCCCAACCTATCCCAAGATTCATTATGCGCAAGAGAATTTGGCGTCCCCAAACGTACCATCAACAGTGGCTGAGAATGATTACACTTTAAAATGTAAGTATTGGGTTTCAACTCACTCAATTAGCTAACGATACAAATGTTAAAAAACCAAGGGCCCTTAAAAACCTCAACTGCAGCTGTCAAGGTTGCTAGGCGACAGGAGCAGCGCTTCATGACACTGGTGACGCAAATAGGAAATCCACCGTAGACCAGACTGTCTCATTTAACAACGCTCGGTTTGGCCGTCCTTAGAAGGATGCGGCCCCTGAATTGAGACACAGCTTACATATTTGACAGTGTGTATTATATAGCTTAACATGGCCATACATCTACAAGAATATTAAATTGACATATTTCTGTGGGCTGCTCTTAAGTTGTGTGTAGTGTGTGTTATCTTCAACAGCTATCTTGTCTCAACACCCTTAGGCTCCAGTCAAACCAGAAAGTGGCACAGAGAAGTTTGTGTCCTCGTGAAATAGATGGTTCTAGAGTTTGGTGACATAGTGACTACACGCAGGGCTAGCTGTTGTACTTTACAAAACGAGGCCTGTGTTTCACTGTATGTACGTGCATTGGAGGAACGGCTTAAAATCAGCTTGCCCAAAGCTGCAACTAGAGAATTTACTTTGTCTTCACAAAAGGGAAAGTTTGAAATAAGGAACAACTTCAATATTATTGTCAGATATCAAAGATAAGGGTTTTGTTAAATTCTGACAGCAGACTTTTATTCTGTAAGAGCATATGACACTTAAACTTAAGGATTCCCGCAGCTTTATTTCTGGGGATAACTAGTCAAAACCTCCAGTCGTCCACCACCACTAAATCACAATGATTGAAATTTGTTTAAAAGATGGAGATTTAATGTCTTCTATACAACAAGTCCTCATTTTAATGTCAAATTAGGTTGTTTGTCAGTGCCTGAGTGTTTTCTGATTTGCCACCTCTATGGGTAAGGTTGGTTAAGTTAAAACTACTTTGTTATGGTTAGGGAATGATCGTGAGTTTGGATATGAACCAATAAAAATCAAAATTCTATTCACATTAGTGCAAACTGCTTAACAGCTACTGTACCAGATTTTGAGTTGATGCAGAAGTGCAGCTGCTCTACTTCTCTGAGATGATGGGACTGTCACATTGGTTAAAATCCAGTCAGAAAAGGTGTACAGAGAGCCGACTACACCGGCAGTGTCAAATGTTGCTGTGAGCTCAAATAGCAACATTTTGTTTTTATCCCAAAACCACAATGAGGGATGCAGCCTTACAAATTCAGTGACCAGCTGTGACGACAGGCACAAGTCGCCCCCTCTCCACATGACTTATTGACAAAAAAAACTTTAAAGTATGCTGATGTTTCGGTCACAGACATCAACCATCAACAGAATCTAACTAGAAATGACAAGGAGGGAGTGGAGCAGCAGTGAGAGGAGGACTAACAAATACCTTAGTAACTAGCCCAGGGACTGAGTGAGTGTTGAATTGTTGCTTTGGTGTCAGACCATGGTTAGAGAAGCTACTTTCAAATGTATCCATGTACACTTTGCTGATTGCTTACTTAAACTGCACCAGAATGCTCCAAATAATTAATGTAATCCTGTTTCTTTCAATAACTTCAATAACTAATGACTTTGATCCTTAGAAGATGAAGTAAAAAAATGTTTTAATTCAGTTCAACATAGACATAATTTTGTTAAAAGTTATTTCTACCCTAAATTTTAGAAGCATCTGTCCAACCATCCTTCCATTTTATAGGTTTCAGTTGTTGTGTCAAGTACTTTGGTGTATGACCAATTATCTGCAAATCTTGACATTCCCATCAGCCACTAGCCTGGGAATTCACTCAGTGCTGCGTCACGTTTTGCTGCTCTGATTGGTTGTAGATCCCTAAATCCTTCCTTTCCACCTTTATGGGCACACCACTTCCTGTCTTGGCCCTGGATGCAAATATTTAACTGTTAAAGGTTGTGTTATTTGTACTTTTCTTATTGTCAACGAATCACAGAAAGACACAGTGAGAGCAAAATGTATCATTATGTGATCAATGTTATGTAATATCTTGTATTACGTGGTATTTTGCTATATTCCTGTATGACCGTTTCATCTGACGTAAAGCACACTGGTATTCTGGGTAGATTTGATTTCTGAGAACAACGTGCATTGCTACGAGGGGCGATAGGAGAACAGCCTGCCCTGCACACTGACACTTGGGGATGATGCTTGTTAGTGTAAGACAGAGATGATTTAGGCCAAGGTCCAACAGATTATCCCTCCCTTGCCTCTGTTTGTTGTTGCTACTATAAATATGTTTCTGCACTTCGGGGTCAGACTCATCATGCACAGCCCTGTGTATGATCTCTGTCCTTTCAGCTGAAATAGATTGACTCTGTGTGCTCTTTAATCTTTTGCTTAATTAAATCTACAGAAAACAACTGCTTGTTGAATCATCATTTTATTTGTTAACTTCTCCACAAGGGAAATCAGAATTTCCACCACAGGCACCAAAACCAACAATGCATTAGTCCATTTCTCAATACTTTTCAACTTCCCTATCTATGGCATTCAGCCCCAAGCTCATTTGTTTCTACTCAAGACATACATCTCTTTAAAGATGAATGACAAATATTTAGTTTTATTTTTTCAAATAGCTCAGTAATTTCCTACAGCTGGGTGCTGTATTTCTTTGTGTTTGCATTGAGCATAGGGTTATGAATGTGTCTTGTGAAAAGTGTAGTTACATGTTGCTATATGAATCTCTCTTATCACATGAGAGGACTTAGGTGAGCTGCTGAGTTGACCAAGTCTCAAGGAATCAACTCCTTAAACAACCTCCCAGCTAACTGTTGATATTTTGCAAATTGTGGGATTTGGGGGCACTATTGTTCACTTTAATAACACCAGGAAATGTACCTTAAGTGCTAAGTCTTTGGTGAGGGACTAGTCTAGGCTAGTGCATTAGTTTTTTATCTATAGATGTTCCCTGACAGTACAGGGAGAAAGTGGAAAAGTTAAATTAGCAAAGGCAGACACTCACCTGTGGCCTTAGGATGTTATTGTGAATATTTTACAAGGAAACAGTGTAATCTTTAATGAAATGCTTTTCTGAAATCTAAATAGCACATTGACTTGACTGAAGTCAAATGTATGTATATACAAGAAAAAAAAGAAAAGAAACAGAATCTAGTTACAAGGTTTTCACTCTCCAGCAGTGATGGGCATCAGGCTAAAATCCCACTGCAGTGTGTGTGGCTGTAACAGCAGATCAGCAGTTAAATGAACTTTTGTTCTATTTTACTGAGAGGATCCTTCATCTGAGCTAGAAGTAATGAAAGTGTGGTGGCGCATTGAAGATTGATGCCAGGGAACTCCCAGACCTCTTCCCTCTGCATTTTACCCTCTCTCCTTCATCTCTGAACACTCTTCTCTCCTGCCTTCCTGTTTTCAGCTGTTTTGCTTTGTGTCTCTGCCACTGCCTCTGTGTCTTTTTCCCCCCTCCTCGCTGTGTCTGTCTTCCCTCCTCTCCAGGACTCTGCTTCTAATTGTCTCCCTCTGTGTATCTCTCTCTCCCCTGTCTCCTCTCTATCTCAATCTCTTCTTGAATCTGCTTTCTAAAACAATAGTGGCTGCTCTGTCTAAACAAGGACAATCCAGCAATCTCTCAGCCATCTGCGACCTATTCAGAGCTAAATTGATCTGGGATGGAATCGGTAATGAACATATTCTTGTGTAGTTATATGGGTGTGCGTATGAGACTGGAAAATGAGACTGGAAAATGTCTGAAATGTAAGAGGTTAATGTGACATTTTCCAGTTGTTGCTATATTAATATTGAATTAATGCTTTCAGTCATAGTCACACAGTCATATCCATACAATGTTACACATACTGAACAATCATATAGTACTTAAGTAGTAGTACTTAATTACCAAAAAAAGCATTATTAAAGAATTATTAAGAAAAATGAAATTTGGTGGAGAGGTAGATCTATGGGCGAAGGGCAGCACTCACTAGTTTTTGTGCTTATTTTCAGCACGTGGCCATTTATTAGAACAGATTACATTTTGGACAACCCTGTCTCTTAAAAATGACCTTTATACACTACTATACTGCAAGAGAAAATATAGTTAGAAAGAAATGTAATGCTGCATGTATTATGTTTTTTAACAACATAATAAGGAAACTTTTTTTAATGAATGTATCAAGTCGCAAAATGTCCATACTGCACGTATCTGCAAAACATTTACCGACATATTTCATTTGTTTTCCCTACAGTATCTACTCCTGGCAACTAAAGTTTTATGGTTCATCATTGCCTTGGTTAAATTAACAGCCTAAACGTAACCGAATGCGGGATGGGTACCCGGGATGTGAACACCCGTGTCCATTATCAAAATCCTGTGCCTTGCTGCTGGCTATGCTTAATGGCATGTCACCCATAGACAACAACATGACAAATTTAACTGGTCATAACCAACCCCCCACAAACATCGCTGTGTCTGTGAGTTGATTTCAGTGTCGTGGCCACAACCAGAATTGCAGGTCATGTGATGCCCGTTGGCCCGAGAAGACTTATTATAGTAACATTAGTCTATCTCTATGTGTATACTGGTGAAACCTGACACCAAAAAAGTTATAATGTTCTATTATTAGAAAGCTTTAAGTTTGTTATTGTGAGGACTTGGAGAAGGTGCTTTCTACTGTAGTTTGACAATGCATTTTGAGACTTATGTTAATTATAACCTTAAATAAAATAAAATAAAAATCCTTCACTTTTAATTATGCTTGGTGTTTAACAAATTGCACAAAAAACAAATCCAAGAAATGTATTAATTCTTAAAGTTTTGATTCATTTGAAGATACAAAAGAGGTGACATATATATAAAAGTCTTCTTTTTTTGCACAATAAAACAAGGCACAAGTGTAAGGAAAGCCAGCACTGGATAAATATCTTACCTCCATTAAAGAGTAGTTTTGGTATTATCCCCTAGTTACTACATCATAAGCATTGAGCTTCACATCATTTTCTGCTCATGCTTCCTTTTTTCTTTCATTTGCTTTGACTCCAGGTGCTTTGAACCTGTAATCATTTGACTAAACCATCTAGTAAAGTGACATGTTTTCACTGAAAAACGGCCTTTACGTTTGACTGCAGTTTTGAGGCATTTGATTTCATTTTACTGTGTTTTTTTTCACCCCAAGTGGTTATTGATTGGGCAGTTCATTTGCCCATTCATGGTGGACTTTGATGATAGAGCGTGTAAAAGGGACTGTTAAACTTGATGGCATACCAAGACACGAGCTGGGAGGTTTTATATAGCTGATCTCCAGTCAGATGTCACACACACACACACACACACACACACACACACACACAGTATTCATGCATGTGATCCCAGCCCTGGTGAGGTTTAATGATGCTGTTTAGGAGTTGTATTGAACCAAGAGCTGGTTTAACCGGGCAAAACACAACCCCACACACACACACACACACACACACACACACATACCTTCACAATCTCCCAGTTCAGACATACTCACCACACCCCTAATTAATTGACCTGTTGGCTGCTGGTGTTAGTGATGACAGGGGGTTTTGATGACTTTTGCTTTCAGTTAGCTAGTATTATAAGATTGTCATCTATGTCAGTTAGAGTGATTGCCATCCATTCAAAGAGGTACTGTGCACTTAAACCTGTTTTTGAGCTGTAAACTAAATGATATGACTGTACTGTGATGAAACACATCAATGCTGCTGTTAATATTGACAAAAAAAACTGCATTTCATGGGTTGAAAATGGCTCAAC